>ML781662.1:868234-908314 GCA_009831015.1 Picea engelmannii
GAAAGAAAATCTGCAACTACATTCTCTTTCCCTGGCCGATCAACGATGGTAATGTTGAATTCTTGAAGCAGTAAAATCCATCGGGTGATTCTACCAGTAGTGACTGGTTTGTTCATCAAGAATCTGATTGCAGAGTGGTCAGTTCATACAAAAACCTCATATCCAGTGATGTAGTGGCAAAATTTGTTGATGGAATGAACTACTGCTAAAAACTCTTTCTCTGTTACTGTGTAGTTCAATTCAGGGGGGGTCAAGTTCTTGCTGGTAAAGTAGATTGCATAATTCTGTTGGTTCTCCTTTTGCCCAAGCACTCCTCCTAAAGCAGTGTCCGAGGCATCGGTTGAGATGTGGAAGGGAAGGGACCAATTTGGCCCTCTAAGGACAGGTGCCATAGACATTTTTTCTTTTAGATCCTCAAAAGCACTCTGACAATTATCATCCCAACATAATTCTATATCCTTTGTCAGCAGTTTAAACATGGGGCTGGCTGCTTTTGTGAAGTTTTCAATAAATCGTCGGTAATAGCCAGCATGCCCCAGAAAGCTTCTCACGTCTTTTTGGGTTTTTGGAGAGGGAATATTAACTATCACCTCAATTTTGGCTGGGTCTACTTTGATTCCTTCAGCAGACAGGTGGTGACCCAACACAATCCCTTCAGTTAAGAGCATTTTGCATATTTCATGGCTAAGGGATAGATTTGATTCTTGGCAGTGGATCAGGACTTTCTCCAAGTTACTCAGGGCTTCTTCGAAGGTGTTACCATAGACAGTAAAATCATCCATGTAAACCTCCACGCAATCATGAATCAAGTCAGCAAAAACACCAAGGACAACTCTCTGAAATGTTGCAGGAGCGTTACATAATCCAAAAGGAAGCACTTTATAGGCATAAGTGCCCCAAGGACATGTGAATGTTGTCTTGTCCTGGTCTTCAGGAGCACTCTGAATTTGGTTGTACCCACTATATCCATCCAGGAAAGAAAAATATCTTTTCCCATCCAAGGTATCCAAAACCTGATCTATGAAGGGTAAGGGAAAGTAATCTTTTAGGGTTGCCTTGTTCATATCCCTAAAGTTGACACACATTCTCCACTTTCTTGTTAATTTCTTGGGTACCACGACAAGCGGTGAAACCCACTTACTGTCATAAATTGGATAAATGAATCCAACATTTAGTAGTTTCTGCAATTCTTCTTTTACAAAGTCTTTCAGGATTGGATTCATGCGTCTCTGTGGCTGTCTTATTGGGGTCATCCCTGGTTGGATGTAGATATGGTGAATGCAGGTGTCAGGGTGTATTCCTTTCATATCAGTGTATTCCCAAGAAAAATCCCCTGACTGTTCTTTCAAAAGTTTTGTCAATTGTTCCTGTTGACTGGTACTCAATTCAGAGTTGATGTATAAACATCTACCTGGAGTAAGTTCTACTGGAATGGCATATGGCCCTGAGTGTTCAGAAACAGTGAAAACCATGGATGGTGAAAATGAAGAAAATAAATCACTTCGCTCCTGAAAATCCTCTCGAAAAATCTGATCATATTGCAGATAGGTCTGCGGAAACTCAACATTTTCTGTCGCAGAAAGGAATTGACTTAAAATGTCATCCTCTGTAGGCTCTTGCAGTGCATGGATCTCATCAACAGAAAATAAAGGTTCCTCATCCTCATTCTCAAAATAGGGGCACTTCAGCCAACATAATTCTTCTGTAACAGGCTGGGCATGTGGAAACAGAGTAAGTTTCTATGAAGAAATCCCATTTGAGATAAACATATCTCCACCACGACACCCTATGAAAGCGCTGGCTGTGGCCAACCAAGGTCTCCCTAGAATGATTGGATGGCCTTTTGTGGGGTCCTTTGAATGAATTATCATGAATCCCACAGGATACTCCCACGAAGCTAAAGTCACCAGGATGTCATCAAGAACTCCAGCAGGTTTGATAGTGGTTCTGTCAGCCAGTTCAAGTACTGTAGGGGTAGGGCGTAGAAATTGATTTAATTGTAACAGTTCCACTGTGTTGCTGGTCATTATATTAATGGCTGCACCTAAATAAACTAAAGTATTACCAATAGATACATTGTTAATGGTCACTTAAACTATTGGGTTTCCTGGGTTGGCATACTTGACAATTTTAGGTGTTTCAGAAATATAGTTTGACAGCTGTCCTACTAGATGTATTGTGGGTGGATCTTTTTGTTTTCATCCTGGTTTCTTGATGCAGAGTTCTTTGATGGTTTTGGCATAGATGGGGACATGTTTGATTGCCTGTAACAATGGAATCTTAACACAAACATTTCTTAGTTCATTCATAATGTCAAACTCAGATTGTATAATTGATTTTTCAATGAGCAGCCTCTCAGGAAAAGGAGGCTCTTTGGGAACCTGAGGTTGGGTGTTAGGCTGTGATTCAGATTCTTTCTACTTTAGATTGATAACATCCTGCAGGGGTATCTCAGTTGATAAATTATTTGTAGGCTCATCTTCATGTTCTTCAATGATTACCTTTGGGGCTGTTTTTGTTTTGGGCTGATTTTTATTTAAAACCCTTCCAGATCTCAGTTGTACTTCTTGTATAGAAATGGGATTTATGTTGTAAGCTGGATAGTTCTGGAAATCAACGTTATGGAGTGGTAGGGGTGGTCTGTGGTTCGGATTTGGAATGGGTTGAGCGGGAAAAATGGTAGGACATGGTGGATTCTGAGACTGCTGCGGGTTTTGTGGAATGGGTGGCAAGGAAGGTGGAGTAAAACCAAGTAGTAACTGCTGTAATGGAGGTGGAGTAAAACCTGGCAATAATTGCTGCAAATTTGGAGGATACTGTGTGTATGGATTCTGAGGAACTGGTACTGCATGATGCTGTTGGTTATTCCCAAAGTTTGGATTTCTCCATCCCTGGTACCAAGGTTGAGCAGGGACATTTTGTGGAGGCCAGCTTGACCAGTTCCATGGGTGTTGTTGTTGTTGAGAGAAGGGAGGATAGTAGCTGGAAGATTGTGGGGATGGTTCTTGGTATGCATTTGCATTTGGATTCCTAGGCTACCAAGGCTTCTTAGGTGCAGATGAAGCCCCTGTAGCTTCCCCTCCCTTGAATATTTCCTGAAATCCAGGTAAGGATGGGCAGTCTTTTGTTTTATGGTTTTCGGTACATATTGCACATACATAAATGTTGTCCAAAGGGCATTCTCGTAAGGGGTGTCTTTTTCTGCCTTTCGGGCAAAATATGCTTAGGATAGGGTTTTCCTCTTCCTGCTTCCTCTTAATATTCAAGGTGTCTAACTGAGAGCCAATTGTTCCTAACAAGTCTGTTTTAAAATTGTCTAAAAGGTTTCCCAATTCGACTCTAGTAACTCCACCAGATGTGGATGTTTTAGTATTTTTGTTGACCGGTTCTCTCACACTCTTTGTAGCTTTCCCTTTACTTCTTGAGTAAGTTCTGCAGAGTTCACTAATTGTTTCAAAAATTTTCTGATAAATGTCTCCTGAAGCCATTAGGTTAAGGGCATCAATGTATTCTTCCAAAACTCCTTTTAAGAAAAGGGTCTTGACTGCTTCATCCTGGAGATCATTGTATTTGGATTTTTGAAAGGTAAAGATAAATCTCTCTAGAAAATCCTCAAGGATTTCTTCATCTTGTTGTTGCATTTTGAAGATGTCATTCCAAGAATCCTTGGTTCTGCAATAGTCCTGGTACTTCTTTAAAAAAATTTTCTTCATCTCTTCCCAAGACCTAATGTTGTATTCTCCCAAACTCATGAACCAACGTAGTGCAGAATCTTTCAGGGTGGCAGGGAACAATTTCAGTTTATGTGCATCCTAGAGATAGTTATAACTCCTGCACAGGATGTCGAACTCAAAAAGAAATACATTTGGGTCCTCACTATGTTTCCCATGGAAGGTTGGTAGGGATGAAAGTGGGATATTCTTCATGGTGACATTCTGGGCTAAGTCCAAAATAGGAAATCCAAAGGTGGTTTCTTGTGGTAGCTCATTCTCTGCTTGTTCTTCACCTTCATGTTCAATATGAAGTTCCCCATGTAAGTCTCTGCCTCTTTCTCCCATGGTAAAAGGGTTGCCAAGAATTGTATAAACAATCCTATCCTTCTTTGGTGAGGGTGTGAAATCCCACCTTTCTGGATTCTTTTTGCCAGAAGTGTTTTCTCCTATTGGTCTTTTTGAGGATCTTATGGACTTTGATGTCACAACTGTAGTTGTTATCTGTGAAATTACAGAGTTAGGTTTCCTGAGCAGGTCATGTATTTTCTCTGGGTCAACTGTGTCATCCAGGGCTGGATCACCAAAATTTTGAGTCTGCTGATGTATGGTGTTTCCTGGTTCTAGGTTTTGTTCTACAGTTTCTTCAGCCAGAATTTCAATCTCATTTTCTATCGCTCTTTGGGTGGAGGTTTCTTCTTCTTTTTGTGGTTTTGTATTTTTCCTAAATCTACCTCTAGGATCTCTATTTTTCATGAAGTCATATTAAAAAAATGAAAGAACTAAGATTGAGTTTCAGAGTACCTGTGATAATTGATATGTCAGTTTTCACCCTTTTGTTTCCACAACTGCTCTTACTATCAACCTGCTAACACACCAAACCAAGATAAGTTCATTCCAAACTAATCAAAACAACTATCTTCTTACCTTTTAAACAACTCCCCAGCAACGGCGCCAAAAATGTCAGGCTACTAAATTGAAGCTTTGAATGTCCTGAAACACTAAATTGTCAAACCAGGGTTGGTAAACTTCGAGCTGATACACAGTATGTGCAGGTAAGTGTCTAGTCTCTATCTGAATGCTACCCTAAGAAGAAAACACACACTTATTCTGAAAACTTGAATCTTAATGACTAACTTGAAACTGAGCATTTCCTATTTAAATCATCAACAGAAAAAAACAGTCTTGTACTCAAATGTTGGTGTTGCTATTTCTATTCAAAAGTGTGGTTCTACGAAATCATTCTACCTCTATGTTCAATCATCTACCATCAACATTTTCGTTTAAGTCATGACACGAAGAGTATTTTCGAAAATGCATCCATTCTGAGCATCAAAAATAAATCTAATGCTGTCTACAGGAAAACAGAGTACTATCCTATCTACTGGTACCAGGAGCTCCTTTTGATATAATTAGAATCTAACTGTTCTAAGTAAGCAAGACAAATAACTGTGTACCAAAGCAAGTTCATTCACACTCTATGTTAAACTCAACTTGAAAATGAAAATCCACACAAACAGGGTGCATAATCAAAACCCTACAGGCATCAGTCATGTGTTTTATATTCACCAACGTACAAAATAACAGTCTATGGAAAATGATTCTGTTGGGGAACGATATGATTCTGAAACAACCAAATCGATTACACACTATGAGCTGCAGATATACCATTCATGTAAGCAAATGCTAATGTGCTAAAACAACTAAATCTACAAGTGTAAGCTACCTCGTATGCAAGTTCTAAAGCACGGAAATGAACTAAATATATGACAGCATAAAACTAATTCTATTGCAAAGTAAGGCAGCGACTTCACCAGTTTGGCGGGCCCAACCAAACGGCACAAATGCTGTTAGTAATGACCAGAGCCAACTATAACATTCTATTCAATCACTGTATAAACTTCGTGCTTCATCAACTCATGAAAAAATACTCAAATCACATATCAGTCGAATAATATAAGGTAACAACAGTCTGTATTCAAAACATAGGTTCACGGTATCACATAATCCAGCAACGATAACAATAGAAATAGCAAAAATAACTCGTTCTCAGGAGTGATCCCGGGTTTTTATAGAAATCCTATCATTTGTAACAGTCTAAAACAAAGGTGCGTAAACAAATGGATCCCCGATCCGAGAATAGTTCTTGGAATCAAATTGAAACGTACTTCACAACTTCGTGACACGTAGTGTCACGAAGTGTGAACGATGGAGAATAATAGACCCAGTTTTATCATTGGCTTTCAAGCATCCTGTGGCGTTGACTCCAGCTATCACGCGAGATCTCTGTCTTCCATTCGAACCATAACGCACAGATCCTGAGCGGCTCCATTGGTGTCTTTGCGGGTACGAGTTGGTACCTGGTACCGACATCCTATTCCAAGAATAGCAGTGGTACCTAACCCAAGCGATATTAGTTCCAATACCAATTTAAAGCATTAAAGTGCATAAAAATAGCTTGAAATGCAAAGATACCTTAGGTAACCCCATTAAGTGATAGGGAGATGTTAACTATGTCAAAATGAGGCCAAAAGGGTGGTACTGGCATATAAATGAAGGTCTGTGGTATATAATATAGGCAAAGAACACGATCAAAACTGGGGACCAACAAAAACTGCAGCCCTATTCATATTCAATAATATCATCACACGATTCATAATCCCGCAAGCTATCGTCACTGATCATGGTAGCCATTTTTGAAATTTCATGATGTCTGAGCTTACTGAAACGTTGGGTTTTCGACATGAAAACTCAAACCCCTACTATCCATAGGGAAATGGCCAATTATAGGTGATAAGAAAGGTTCTCATCAGTATGCTTCGATGGATAATAGGAATTCACAAGACAAGTTGGCACATAATGTTGTTTTCAACATTGTGCGCCTATCGAACATCCGTGAAGTCTTCCATGGGATTTATGCCTTTTTAGCTAGTGTATGGTATCGAAGTTGTTCTATTGATTGAATGTGAGATACCATCGTTGAAGCTATCCATTGAAATTCTCCCCAACACCTCTACCGAGGAAGAATGTCTATTGTATCTGATGCGATTAGACGAAACCCGTTGCGATGCCACCCTGGTTATCAAAACCTAGAAGAAACGTGTAAAATCCCAATATGAAAAGCATGTGAAACCACGTGTTTTCTCCGAAGGTGATCTAGTTCTTCTCTATGAACAAGATCGTAATTTACTAGGGGCCGAAAAATTTGAAGCTATGTAGTGCGACCCTTATATCGTCAAACTAGTGTTGGAGAAGGGAGCTTACGAGTTAGTGGATTATGATGGCATTCCTTTGAGTGAACTGAGAAATGGGATTTACTTGAAGAAGTACTATGGTTATACTATATTTGCATGAGTTATTTTATTTTTATTGTATCATACTTTTGTGTTCTTTTCATTATTTTGTTTGAACCCCCAACTGCTTACCTTGCATTATGCTTGGTTTCCAAATGTCGACGTCTTCACTACCCTATGTTGGCTTCCTCTATGGTGCTAGTCATAGTACTCAGAACCTAGCTTCTGTTGCGTGGGAAATCTATGCACCCATGAACGAACTTATCAGTCTACAAGGTGTTTGCCTCGATTGTGCAACCAATAATATCATAGAATATAGTGCAGTCATCGAATTGTTGACCGATGCTATTTGACTTGGGATTCGACAACTCATTGTACGACTTGATTTGTAGCTAGTAGTGCTAGAGTTAAGTAACATCTATACTATCCAAAGCCCTACTTTGTTACGAGTATATTTACGAATTCACCTCTTGGAATGTTATTTTGATTATATTGAGTATCAACAAATTCCTAGATGTCTAAATATGTTGACTGATGCATTAGCTAATTATGTGTTAGACAAACATTTGAGACATTTATAAATCCAATCACACATCACATGTTGTATCTAAAGCAAAGTAGGTCGGTAGAGCCTCATGTATATATATAACAATAAAAATGTTTTACAAAAAGGTGTTTTCTGTCCAAAGACCAAAATATCAAAATATGAAGCCCATGGCTTCTACAGAATAACATCATGGATGATGCTTACGGTAGAATACTACTACCCATGCTACCCTATGAAGTAGTCGGCTAAGTGAACTGGACACGTTTATGGTGTGGCACTGATAACGCATCAGAATCTTGTTGATCAGGATGTCCAGGATGCCTGTTGTCAAACCCTCTAGATTCTGCTCGACTGCCTCATAGTCGTCATCATCCCATCCTACTACTAAATCTGCTTCCCCTCGTCTCTGAATGGGGGGTGTACCTGGAGGCCAGTGTGGCCCTACATCTACACGGTCAAATTTTTTTATTAGTCATTTGATAGAGAGCATAAAAAACATCTTATATTCTAAAAATTCACAAAACACCATAAAAACAAAATGTTTTTCTTACCTAGGTCCCCCCATCGAAAACCCTCAGGTAGAACGAAATCGGGGTCGGCTCGAAAATCCAAACTGACATAGGCATAATCATCTATCATCAATATTTGAGGCCTCAACCAGTCAAAGAATTCATCGTTGTATTTAATAATGGGGCCTGCTACATGCCGAGCCATGAGATCACACCACCTTTTCATCCTTGGATCTTGTGGCACTGGTATACCCCACTCTACATGTAGGTGTAAATGAGGGATTGTTTCTAAAAAGAAAGAAACCAAAATAGATCCATGCCTGGATTTCTTCAGGTCCCCATTCTTTCTTTGGTTATCTGTGTCTTCATACTACAAAGAATACCATCACACCAGTTGAACACACGAGGTTTTGTGCATTCCACGACATACTGAAAATAACTTTGGAGGGCCATGTGCGGAGATGCACTTCCTTCCATCTGTGCAATGGTAAAAAGAATGGTTCATAGAATTAATCCCAAACACCTCTGATGGCTACCTTACCTTTGTGCCTCTCGACCTCAGGTTCACAGTGTCGACGAATGTATTCTCTCATCGACAAACCACCACCTCGACCTCCTGTTAAGGTCACATGTGCTCCATGATGGGATAACCTCGTCAAGAAATAAATGTATTTGATATCCAAGGAAAGAACATTGATACCCATATGAAACACCTGCTAGTCCACATCCCACATGTGTAACTAGTATTCTAGTAACCTCAGTTGGGCTCTCATGCCCTGGATTTTAATTTTTTTTAACAATCCGCACTGTTGAAGGGAATTGATGGTGCCTAGATCATTCAAGGCCATGAATCCATCATCCTCATGTTCCCATTCTCTCCAATCCAACATTTTGGAAATCAAATACCTGCATGGAGATGTGAAAAGGGGATTAGCATCTTCAATCATTGATTTTCAAATTCTTTTTTGGGCAAACACGTGTGTAAATTTTTGGGTTTTCGGCCGCTGTAGACAAAATTTTAGTACAATGTGAGGTTTCCGCAGGTGAGCCATAGGGAACCTGTGGAAATCATTGATTTCCATAGGTCCCGATACTAGTCACATGTGACGGCCCCAACACATGCCTACCGGCCCCAAAATGCATCCAAAAACTACCTTTTAACCAAAATAAATGAATTTCAATCCATTGAAAAAGGAGAGGATGACAAGCTTATCGTGTTGATGGAGACCATTTGCTGAATGGTATCCTGTGCATCTCGTAATAGACAGCCGAAATATGAGGTAAAAATAGGGTTTCTAGACAAGTTTTGAATGAAATGCAAATGAAATAGCAATAAAAGGTTTTACCCCTATTTATTTCACTTTTTTCTCTTTCTAATAATATTTTATATTATTTTAATGCATTTTATCATAACCTAAAGGTATAATGGTCCCATGAGTCTTTTATTTTTCTCAGGTGGGAAGACTGAAGTCCTGAACAATGTAGTATGGATGTTTTTCTTGATTCACTTTTTGTTTGTTACATGTATCAGTTCATTTTAGGGTTTTTCAAAAAAAACCTCGAGCCTAGTCTTTGTTCGTTCTCATTCTTGAAAATAAATGAGAACAAAACCGAGTATACTTTTGTTGTTTTTTCGTACTCATCATGGAAACACGAAAATACAAACCCATGGAGTATCCTTTAAGCTCTTTTCTCACTCCATAAAAATGAAAATATTGTCGAGCGACCTTGTTCTTTTCACGATCGTAAAATTATTTGAAGAAAACATTCAATGGGTGATAGTTTATCACTTTTTCGATCTCGTCAGATTACTTTACGAAAAAGGAACTGACAGAGTTCTCTTTAATGTGTTTTTCAGACTCTATAAACGTGAAAAACCCTCGATTTTTCTATCTTTGGACTCATTAAACAAACATTGAAAGACCCACATGGGACCGAACCACTCCTTCTTAGGGTTCGTTAAACATACTCCGAGGGACTTGTCCGAAGGATGAGCTTACACCAACAAGCATATGTTATCCTCCTTAATCTTGTGTAAAACTAAAGAGGTACTCGCCAGAAATGGTGGGGGGAAATTTGGGAAAGAAATGTGTCTCTGTACCCATGTTGGTGGCAGTACTAGTCACTCTTGAACATGACACCCCCTTCATCATTTGAATCTGGGTTGGGAAATCCATTTGTCTCTCATCTGGCCCTCTATAAGTCCATATCTTGGGTTGTTTTTGAGTCAATGCTTCCAAGGCCATTGTCATGTCATTCATATGTTCAAGAGAAGTCCAAACAAGCCCTCTATCGAGTCGGCCATCTGCAATTGTTAATTCCTACCATGTCAGCCTTCTCTGTGTCAGTTTCAAATCATTTTCATACTTTGATCTACCCTAAATATGTTACTTATTTCATTTCACTGATGGGGGATACATCAAGGTTCTTCTGTGACGAGTCTTTTCCTGTCGACTTCAACTCATCATCCAGGAAAAAGACTTAGAAATCATTTAGTACCTTAGAGCCTGCATGCCTCAATGGCAGGTTTCTTCTCTTTCGACTGTGGATTCATATCATTGGTCCCTGATCGAGATATTTCATTGAGTGTTCAACTTCATCTCATTTATTCACATTCATTGGATTGTACAAAGGTACCTTGGGAATCATTGAGATCAATGGTGATTTCCATCGCACTTGTTAACGATTTTCATCAATGAATGGCAATCAAGTGATTTATACCATGTTCAACTTCAGCACCTGTAAACGCATGATTAGATTCGTACTTATGGACGACGGGATTGAAGACCCTGGATCTCATCATTTTGGTCCAGGTTGTGATGGAGTATTTATGATTTGTATTTGACACATAGATCCACTTTGTATGTCTCATGGTTGTGTCTAAATTTAAGCTTCTTAATACATAGATCCACAGTGTATTCTTGGTGGCTATGTAGAATCTTGATGACATAGATCCATGGTGTATAATTGGTGGCCATGAGTTACATTTATGATTTCAATCACTTGTAGTCTGAGTATGGGAATTCCTACCTCAGAAATTGTATGATTTTATGTAGATGCTTGATTGTTAGCAGATTCCTGACACACACACGCATTTTACAAAGTATTTCTAATGTCACAAGTTCCAGCCTCATACTTTGTGGGGAATTCTATTACACATTATTTTTTTCACTTCGATGATGACCCTACAGGCATGTGTTCAAGCTCTCAAAACAATCTTTTGCTTCAGGAAAATGACTGAGTTCTTCCCCTACAAGGCATATTTTTAGAATGATGTTGCAGGCTGAGTGTGGTGCACAGTGTGGAAATCCTTGATTTTCGTAGGCTAATCTATGCCTAGATCATGGGATTTCTACATGCTACTATATAGGTAGGGTGCGGTGGCGTTTGAAGATAAGAAAAGGAAGAAGTTTCATGAAGTTTCTATAAGGAGAATCTTCTAGAATGTGATGGTATATGTATGGTTTTGATCCTAATGGATTCTCTGATTTGGTGGGATCATCCTCATCCTTGTAACCACTTCACCTTCTCCTATATAATGATGGGTTTCTCATGGAAAAGGTTAAACAATATTGAGAGAATTGCTGAAAGAATAGGCTGAAGACTGTTTGAAGGATCCCGCTACAACTGATTCTTGTGGCCTCTAGTTGTCCATCAATATTTTGTGTACCATATTCATACAAATTCAGAGCACATGTATGTGTGTGTTGGAACAAAGGACCACCGAAAGGGAACTTGTGACATCAAGCCAATTTGGTTGTATCTTCCACTTTTACTTGATATGATACGGTGACATGTTTCTTTCCCATAAAATCATTAGCGTTTTATTACATGACTCTTTGATCATATGTTTAGGTTTCCATTGAATCTACAATTGTTTCTTTCACTTTGGTTGGTTTGTGTCATTTCATATCTAATCTCACAAGAGCACCATTGAAAAGAAGGGACAACAAAGATATAAGGAAGCGATATCTAAAGGTATGTCATCTATTCCTTCTTTGGTAGTAAATTCAATGGTAGAAACTTAGGGAAAGCATCATGTCCTGTCTTGTTTTGTTCTAGATCCAGGTGGATGTACAGAGATTAGTTTATGTCCACATTCACCAATTTATACAATAACAATATGTATAGAAAAGAAACACATAGAGATATAGTGAAATTTGACTTATATTAATAAAGAGAACATGTCGAAACTATAAACATGCAGACTGAAACAAACTTGCTTGAATGGTGGAAGATTATTTGTGAGAAGAGATGTGATGGCTATGCTCACTCCAAACAAGATGAGTACAATGAGGGTCCAAAGGCCTTTTTAACATAAAACATAAATGAGAAAACCCTAAACATCCAAAGTCCTAACCTAGGGAGATGAAACGCCAAAAGGTTCATGGGCCTCGATGGGGGTAGTTGATATGTCAACTTGCTGAAGGCATAAATTTTGCATATGATATGCACTTGGGGTGCTCAATACACCATTGGAAAGGTACATCCAAGGAGTACATGTTCCATTCAACCAATCCTCTACCTCTAGTTAAGTTTTAGGTGTTGTCGAGCCCAAAAAATGTTGTTTAGGGCCTCAAAATGACCATAGAAGTTTGGGACCTGAAAAAATGTAAAAGAACTACCAAAATGGAAACTGTTCTTTGAGCCAGTGGAATAGGTGGGTGGAAACCAATATCCACCTCGATCAATTAAGAAAATCAAATTCACTAGATATATCATTATCTATTGCTTGTAAGATCAGATCCAAACATTTATGAACTAAACACAAATAAGTTGGGGGAAAACCAATGATCTATTGATCAAAACATAGAGAATACATACAATGTCATACCTTGATGAAGATTCTTCTCCTCAACTTCTTGATCAGACTAGACACTCTAATTTCTGGCTTCTTTGAATAGGGGAAACTCCTCTGAACTTGACCAACATAAGTTTGAAAATGATTATTCTTCCTCTTTCTCAAGACTTTTCTTCTTTATATAGATACTTGGAATAAGCTTGGGAGAGATTCTAGATCATAAATTTAGGAATGCAAGACACCATGCTGAAGTATTCCAACCACCATTGTAAACCTAGGTTCCATGTCCCATTTCTCATGTGAAATCCATGCTGAAGATATATGACCTCAATAGGTAGTTAATCCAAAGTTCTACGCTGGTCAATTGGATCCAAATATGCAAATCCATCCATATAGTTGGAAAGGGTCAAAGTTGAATTTGAAAGGAATAATAGCATTGTAGAATATGCAAGCTGTACATTGGTAGTCATAATTGGCTCCTAATTTGTTACATTGATGTTCTCTACATAAGGTTGTATCACCCTGTTTCCCCTAGTATACAAATATAACTATATTGGCCAAAGAACTATGGAAAACCTAAAAGTGTGAATGTTTGATTTGATGGACCTTTGTACAAAAGGTTGATCAATGTAAATTTTGTTATTTTAATAGAAAATAGTTACATGTTGCATGAATGTTGAAAGAGGGGATGTGCTAAGAGAAAACCATGAATGCTATGAAAGGTGGTGGAGGGGACCTGAAATGGTTGCGTTAACCTCCACCGAACCAGTACCATGATGGAATTAATTTCTCAGATCAGAACAATCCTCTGACCTAGGAATGCATTACAATCGGGTTGGTATGTGGGAAGACCTCCTCAAGAGTTAATGAGGGGATGGGGCAGACCACCCATCTGTAAGGCTTCCATACCTAACCATAGAATGGGAATTCAATCCATGCATAATATTGTTGAGAAAGGAAAGGAAGGAAGTGTGGTGGGGAGAGGAGGACCTGTAGAAAAAAATGCAGAGATGAGAGAGGAAACTCTCGGGTCTGAGGAAGGACTGAAAGAGGAATAGTGAGTTCTGATCAAAGAAAATAGAGATTGAGCCAGGAGAAGGAGAGTAACCTTCATCCTTATCTATTTCTGTATTGGGAGAAGGAGAGTAACCTTCGTCCCTAGCTTTCGTTGAGCTAGAAGTAAGAGATTGAATCTCGAAGCATCATGGCTTAAGCTCGGGGGTGGCTAATGATAAATCCATTGGGAGTGACTGAGTCTATGGATGGGTGGAAATGAACACCCCTTTTAGAAGTCACATCACGCTCTATGGTTATGATAAGCATTTTCTTTCCTTATCCTTTGAATTGTAAATAATGGATGCATGCGATTATTTACATGTCTATAAAGGGTTCTTTCTCTGTATTAAATGATTAAGTTTTGAGTATGCATTCGTTCCCTTGAGAACCTATATTTCAGTTTGAATTTACATACACCCTGGTTTAATCACTCGAAGGCGCTTTCCCCATGAATTTATATCACCCTTTCGGAGTCGGAGCAAGCCTCCAGGCATAACTACTGTTTGGTAACCTCACAATTTAATTTTCCTTGATTAAGAGCTTAAAGCTCTGCGAGTTGGGAAGGTATTCCCTTCATACTAGTAGTCTAGGAGACTCTGAACTAGCACCTACTCCCTTAACCAAAAACCTAACTAAGAGAGGGGATCATAGCCCAAGCGTTATATGAAGATCCACATAAATTGGGTCTAGGAACCTTGGAGCTCTAGGCTTCGAGGTGTGAAATTGCACGATAGTCAAGTTGAACCCCACAATTGCTATGAACCATCGATTTATGAATGAAGTTCGAGGGTGGGGAATCACTATGGAGTGAAAAGGTGAAAATAGTGGACACACTAGTTCACAGCCCGTAATTCACCCTTTCCATTTATCTCGATGGGCTGGAAGATCAGCAATCTCGGTTAAACTAGAATCAAGTGAGCACTTTCCATATTATGGAGGTCAAAATCTCTGGTAAAGAGCACGCATATTGGGGCCTCGCAATTTCTATGAAACGTCGACTGTCGTTGACCTTCGATCTGATTTTAACGCTAACCCTGAAATACAAGGAGTGCATGGGATGAAAAAATATTCAAGGAGATCAAGCTTAGAAGAGTTAGCACTTTTAGGAGAGTATATGAAATCCAGGAGACGGGCCCATTGGAGGAGTAAAGGTCGAATCCTTCGAGCACTTAGAAAATCTTCTAAGTCAGAGCAAGTCAGAAGCTCAGGAGGAGGAGAGATAGTGGTTGTTGGATCACAATGCAAAGGATCAAAATTCATTTGATTAGAGCAAGGTGCACGAGCCTTAGCGCTTCGCACTCATAGGAGAGAGAAATTACCAAGGTTTGAGCCTTGAGATTTTTGAAGCCCAGAGAGCCAAAAATCTGAAGTAAATCTCAATCGTCCGATCATCTAGAGTTAATATGAATTGTCAGGTCATCTGAAGTAAATCTCAGGTGTCAAATCACCCGAAGTGAATCTGAGTCATTGGAGTTAAGTAGAGATGTGGTGTAGATCTCAGAGTTCCAATCAAAGACCCAAAGTAAACGTCGATCATTGTATCATCCGAAGTAGATATGAACTGTCAGATCTAGAGAACACGTGGTGTGAATCTGTGGACATTGGGTAAAGTCCTGAAGTAATTCATAGTCATCATATCTAGAGGAGACATGGCATAAATATATGGAATTTGAGTAAAGACCCAAAGTAATCCTTGATCGTCAGATCAAGTGGACACACGTCAGTGGATTATAAACTTTGGATAAAATCCATTGGGAAAAGGGGTGAAGTTTGAGATTTGATATCTCAGAAGTTCGGATACCCGAAGGAGATCTCGACCATTGATTGAGAAGAGGGCCATAGGACCATTGATCTAGTTGAAAGGTCAAACACCCGAAGTAAAGGAAGGTTCGTTGATTTAGGAGGACAGGTGTCTGCATATCATCAACTCTGGAAGATTGATGTACAAAAGAAAGAAGTGTTTGAAATTTGAAAGTTTAGAAGTTCGAAATTACGAAGGAGATCACATCCGTCGATTTAGGAGGGGAAGATCTGGTCTGGGGATTTGAAAAGGGCATATTTGAACCGTCAGTTCTGACAGTACTGTCAAGATTGGGATATCTACAATCCCATAGAATTGCAGGGATCGAAGGTGCACAAAATTTAAAATGTTGAGGGTGGACCGCAATCCAAACCCCTGTTTTGGAGAAAGGACATGTGGAGGCTTGACGATAGTTGTGGGCCAAAAATTATTTTGGTTTCAAATCGCCTTTGGCCACACCTACAATTGTGTGTTTGCGTGAGATCATCACCCAAGGTCACATCCGAGGAGGGGCCAAGAAAAAAGGAGCTAACGCCAGCTTCAATTCTTCTCTGAAGCACGAAGGAGAAGGTCGCGGGTATCATAAGACCTGCACCAGAATATGAAAGGGCCTATGTTTGAGTATGAGATGAGACTATGAGGTATAAAAGACTTGTTTGACTTAGAGAATCAGAGAATTTTGACCGGAATGTTAGGATGAGTCTTGGAATTCCCAAATTAGGAATCGTAGAGGGAAAGGATCTGTTCCCTTAAGGAGGACAATTTTTTTTTTTATCTTTGCCACATCGTGGGTGTGTTACAAATTGGTATCATAGCATTGTTACAAAACTTGGCCTGCTTGGGCTCATGGACGAGTCGCCTAAAAACTCTATTTGGATTAATTTTAAAAGAGTGACACTCTACCTCACCTCTTTCTTAAAAAGTCTGGTTAAAAAAATTATTAAAGAAAAGAATGAAACATTCTACTGAGTGTGTGCATTTAAGAAATTGAACCATGTCTTGTTCATGAACTAATAGACTGTTAGCTAATGATAAGTGTTTTTGTCAACACTCAAGTAGTCAGTAAATCATGGGAAAACTCCAAGAATAAAGGATGGTGACGTGTCATGAAGTGGGGGATGGATCCCACAATAGAGACAAAGAATCTGATGAAAGGAGGGCGGTGGAAACCCCTCCTGATCTGGCTGAAACTGTAAGGAGCCTCAGGGCCTAATTACAGAGTTGGAAGGATGACAATGAGAGATTGATAAAGGAGAAAGAAAAACAAACAAAAATTAATGCAGTCTTTCTACAAAGCTTGTCCGACGTATAGAGGAAACTACAACATGAACCCACAACCAGTCATGTGGACAGATGACATAAGAAGAGAATTCAAAGTCCACCCAAGATCCAAAAACATGACTCCATAAGTGACCACATTAGGAGAAGTGCCTTGAAGAAGGCCCAACCTAGAGGCATGGGACAATCATTGGTAGAGTCCTCTGGAAAGGAAGATGGAAAATCCGAAGGATCTTCTAGTAGTAGATAAATCTCACATTCTCAAAGGAAAGGAAAGAAGCGAAAGCATTCCAAAAATCATGATCCTGAAGAATTCAAGAAAGCCAAACCACCCTCTTTCAATGGAGAGATTAGGAGGTGAGAAGAGGCAGAAGTTTGGCTTCTTGGTTTAAATAAATACTTCAGAGTCCATGACTACTCTGAAAACTTGAAGGTTTGAATAGCCATCTTTAACCTAAATGGAAAGGCTTCCATTTGGTGGGAAGACCTTAGGAATGTGAAAGGAATCCATGAGAAGGACTTGTCATGGAAACAATTTGATAAATACTTTAGGAAACATTATCTATCAGAGAGATACAAGGATGGGAAGACTAAGGAATTATATGAACTTAGACCGGGGAATCTCACCATAGATAAATTTGTCAATAAATTCCTTGAACTTCTGAGGTATGTACCCTACATAAAAGATGAAAAAGTAAAAATGTAGTGGTTCATTAGTGGGTTACCTCAGACCTACCAGGATAGGATTGAGTTCGAAAAACCAAAGAAATTAGAGGAAACTATCTAGAAGGTGAGGTATTGTTATGAATAGTTTATGAGTAAGACAAGACCTCACGAGGACTGGAAGAAGAGGAGTAATTCGGGATTCTAGAAGAAGGGGTTTAAATCCTCAAGATTTAAGAACCATGGAAAATATTCTAGAAGGCGCCTTCCTACTAAAAGTGTATATCAACAAAATTTCTTCTCTCAAAGTGGAAATAAATATTTTAAGATAGTCCCAAAGAAGACCGATAACCTAAAGAAGGAACCCTTAAAATGATGGGGTTGTGGAGAAGATCATCGATTGAGGGAATGACCAACCAAAAAATAGAACATTAAGAGAATATACAATATCCAAGAAGCTACCACCGTCAATAATGTTGCTAGGAGCATGCCACAAATCTATGCAGCCTTGGACAATAATCAAGCCAACCACCAAGCTTCAGTAGTGGCGCTGGAAGGTATGATCACCAACCATATATTTTCTATTTTAATTGACCCAGGTTATAATTTGAGTTATGTGGCCTCTTAGACTGTTGATAAGTGTAAACTGCAACCAATTAGACATGTTAAACCATGGTTGGTGTGATTATCCATTGGGACCAAAAGAAAGGTGACATAGGTCATACCATCCTGTCAATTCATTATGGGTGGATTGCCCACCCGAGCGACCCTTAACATGCTTCCCCTGGGATATTATGACATGTTGATTTTTATGGATTGGTTGGCTACTTATAAAACTAAATTAGATGGTTATAGTAAAACTTTAGAATGTGTAAATGAATAAGGGAGAAAAACGACCCTCCAAGGGATTCAGAAGCCTGTCTCAATGAGAAAAATATCAACCCTTCAAATGAAAAAGTATTGGAGAAAGGGTTGTACCTTATATGCCATACAGGTACTGGAATCTGTTGAGAATGAAAAACCAAACCTAGAGGACCACCCCATATTAAGAGAATACAAGGACGTGTTCCCAGAAGAGGTATCAGGTCTACCTTCGAGAAGGGATATCGACTTCTCGATAGAACTTACAACAAGAGAAGTACCAGCATCTAGAACACCATATAGAATGAGCACGCCAAAGCTGGTTGAGTGTAAGCTACAACTAAAGGATATGATGGACAAAGGCTAAATCCGACCCAATGTATCTCCATGGGGACTGTCTGTCTTATTTGTGAAAAATAAAGATCGCACACTCTAACTTTTCATAGATTATAAACTACTCAATAAGAAAACCATAAAGAACAAGTACCCCTTACTAAGAATTGATGACCTGTTTGACCAATTTAGAGGTTCTTCCATCTTCTCAAAGATCGAATTAAGGTTCGGATACCACCATGTTCAGATTAAGGATGAAGACATCCACAAAACAACCTTAAGGATGAGGTATGGTCAATATGAATTCTTGCTGGTGCCATTTGGGTTAACCAATGTCCCAACCACTTTTATGTGCTTGCTGAATAGTGTACTCAGTAAATTCTTGGACAAATTTGTATTGGTTTTCATTGATGATATCCTAATCTTCTCCAAGAATAGGGAGGAGCACGAATAACATCTTAGACTCATACTTCAAGTACTAAGAGAGCATCATCTCTACGCTAAGTTTAGAAAGTGTGATTTCTATCAGAAGCAAGTCCATTACTTAGGCCATGTCATATATAAGGAAGGGGTGGCAGTAGACCCTGACAATATCAGATATATTATGGAATGGCCTACCCCAAAGATTGTATCTGATATTAGATCCTTCATGGGATTAGCAAGATACTATATAAGGTTCATAAAAGGGTTTTCCAAAATTGGATGTCCAATCACTACCCTTCAGAAAAAGGGGATTAAATTCATCTGGACATCAAAATGTGAAGAAAGATTTTAGGAACTAAAATACCTCCTAACCCATGCACCCATGCTAAATATTGCAGACCTCGATAATGATTCCTCGTGTGTATAGATGCTTGCAAGGAAGGACATAGAGAATTCCTTATGCAATATGGACGTGTAATTTTCTACGCATCCAGGAAATTAAATGAGCATGAGATCAATTATGTGACCCATGACCCAGAGTTGGATTCCATGGTACATGCTTTAAAAATGTGGAGGAACTACCTCCTTGATAGGATATTTGTGCTTATGATAGACCATCGTGGATTGAGACACCTATTTGATCACCCAAAACTCAATTCCAGACAAGCTAGTTGGATGGATCTCCTAAGTGAATTCAATTTTGAAATAAAACACATAAAAGGGAAGGAAAATAGGGTGGTCGATGCCCTCAGCAGAAGTATAAAATCGATTCATCTAGAAGCAGTAAGCACCTGTGAAACGGATATCAGGGAAAGAGTCAGAAATGCACAAGAGGCATATGTATTCTTCAAGACCGTGACTTCTTACCTAAGGCAAGAGCCTACGAGGCTAGACTATGAAGATTTCTAGATGCTCAAGGAAGGGTTGCTAACTTACAGAAACAGATTGTATATTCCAAACTCTGATGACTTGAAGAGTTTCATAATGGGTTAACTACATAAGATACCATATACTGGTCACCCAGGATATCAGAAGATGATCACGACCACTAGGAAACAATTCTATTGGCCTGGATTGAAGAAAGACATAGCTAACTATTTAGCTAAGTGCTTAGAATTCCAACAAGTTAAGGTAGAACATCGACATACATTAGGATTGTTATATCCCCTACCGATCCTAGAATGGAAATGGTAAACCATATCCATGGACTTCATCACTGGATTACCAAAGTCAACCAAGCAAAATTATGCCATCATGGTTGTGGTCGAGAAACTGAGTAAGTCTACTCATTTTGTTCTGGTCAATCAACTTGCAAGGCCATAGATATTGCCAACATCTTCATGAATGAGATATTTAGACTGCATGGCATGCCCAAGGAAATTGTATTTGACTGAGATACGAAATTCACTTCAATCTTTTGGAAATCCCTAATGGATGGTTTTGAGACAAAATTGTTGTTCATCACAGCTTATCACCCTCAAACTGATGGAAAAAGCAGAAAGAGTGAACCAAATAGTAGTAGACATGCTAATGATGTATCTAGTGCATCAGCCTAATAAGTGGGAAGACTACCTACCATTGGTAGAGCTTGCCTACACCAATGGCTATCATGAATCTTTGAAGATGATCCCTTTTGAAGCCCTCTATGGTATTCAGTGCAAGATTCCAATCAATTGGAGTAACCCAGTGGATAGAATTACTATAGGACCCAACATGATGAAATAAATGGAACAACAAGTGGTTTAGATAAGACAAAATCTGAATATTTCTTAGGCTAGACAGAAAATTTATGCTGACATAAAGAGGACTCCTAGAGATCTCAAGACCGGAGACCATGTCTATCACAGAGTTAGACCCAGGAAGAGTTCCCTGAGAATGGGAGCCTGTGCCAAATTGGCACCTCGGTATTGTGGACCCTTTGAAGTATTAGATAGAGTGGGACCTGTAGCCTATAGGATATCACTCCCTCCCACTGTAAAGACACGTAATGTTTTTCATGTTTCATTATTTAACAAATATGTATATGATGCTAATCATATAATTGACTGGTATGTGATCTAGGTGGAGCCAAAGGGAGAATTCCTTCCAAAACCCCAATGCATATTATACAGGAAGGAAACCTCACTCAAGAACCAAACCATTTCATAGGTCAAGGTGCAGTGGAAACACTTTGGCCCAGATGAGACTACATGGGAAATGGAGGATGCCATGAGACAGGCATATCCAATTTTGTTTACTCCTGTACATACATGTCATGTTGACGGATAGAACATCGAGGATGATGTTCCTTTAAGGGGGAGGGAATTGTAACACCCTGTTTCCCCCATTATGTAAATATAACTATATTGGTCAAGGAACTATGGAAAACCTAAAAGTGTGAATTTTTCATTTGATGTACCTTTGTACAAAAGGTCGATGAATGTAAATTTTGTTATTTTAGTAGAAAATGGTTATGTGCTGCACAAATGCTAGAAGAGGGGATGTTCTAAGAGAAAACCATGAATGATATGAAAGGTGGTGGAGGGGATGCAGAATGGTTGCGTTAACCTCCATCGAATCAGTACCATGCTAGAATTAATTGCTCAAATCAGAACAACCCTCTGACCCAGGAATGAATTATAGTTGGGCAGGTAGGTGGGAAGATATCCTCAATATTTAATGAGGGGATGGGGTAGACATACCATCCGTAAGGATTCCATACCTGAACACAGACTGGGAATTCGAGCCACACACAATCTTTCTAAGAAAGGAAAGGAAGGAAGTGTGGTGGGGAGAGGAGGACCTATGGAAAAAAATGAAGAGACGAGAGCAGAAACTCTCGGGTCTAAGGAAGGACTGAAAGAGGAACAATGAGTTCTAATCATAGAAAATAGAGATTGAGCGAGGAGAAGGAGAGTAACCTTCATCCTTATCTATTTTTGTATTGGAATAAGGAGATTAACCTTCATCTCTAACTTCCATTGAGTTGGGTGGAAATGAGCACCCCTTTCACCAGTCACATCATGCTCTATGGTTCTGATAAGTGTTTTCTTGAATTATGCTTTGAATTGTAAATAATGGATGCATGCGAGTATTTACATGTCTATAAAGGGTTCTTTCTCTCTATTAAATGATTAATTTATGAGTATGTGTTTGTTCCCTTGAGAACCTATATTTTAGTTTGATTTTCCATAAGCCCCAGTTTAATCACTTGAAGGCGCTTTCCCTAGGATTTTACATCACCGTTCCAGAGTTGGAGCAAGCCTCTAGGCATAGCTACCATTTGGTAACCTCACAAGTTACTTTGCCTTGATTCAAAGCTTAAAGATCTGCGATTTGAGAAGGTGTTCCCTTCAGACCAATATTCTATGAGACTCTAAAATAGTGCCTATTACCTTAACCAAAAACCCAACTAAGATCAGGGATCATAGCCCAAGAGTTATATGAATAGCCTCGTAACCTGG
Organism: Picea engelmannii; assembly: GCA_009831015.1. Lineage (NCBI taxonomy): Eukaryota > Viridiplantae > Streptophyta > Pinopsida > Pinales > Pinaceae > Picea > Picea engelmannii. Next base: position 890,953 of record ML781662.1, read on the forward strand.
GTCTAGGAACCTTGGGGCCTGAGGCTTCGAGATGTCAAATTGCACGATAGTCAATTTGAACCCCACAATTTCTATGAACCATTGATCTATGGATAGAGATTGAGGGTGGGGAATCACTACTATGCGCGAAGGCGAAATTAGAGGATGCACTATTTCATGGCCTGCAATTCTCCCTTTTCATTGATCTCGATGGGCTGGAAGATCAATGATCCTGGGTAGACTAGAATTGAGTGATCACTTTCTAGATTGCAGAGGTCTAACTCTCTGGTAAAGAGCACACATGTTGGGCCCCCACAATTTCTATGAATCATCGATCATCATTGATCCTTGATCTGAGTTTGATGTGATCCTTGAAATGCAAGGAGCACATGAGATGAGGAAATATTTAAGGAGATCAAGCTCAAAAGAGATAGCACTTTCAGGAGCGCAGATGAAATCTAGGGGACGTGCTCGTAGGAGGAGAAAAGGTTGAATCCTTCGAGCACTTACAAAATATTCTAAGTTGGAGAAAGTTAGAAGCTTCGGAGGAGGAGAAATAGTGGTTGTTAGATCACAGTGCAAAGGATCAAGAACCATCTGATCAGAGCAAGGTGCACAAGCCTTAGCGCTTTGCACACGCAGGAGAGAGAACTTACCAAGGTTTGAGACTTGATATTTCCGAAGCCCGGAGAGACGAAAATTACAAGTAAATCTCAATTGTTTGATCAGCTGGAGTGAATCTAAATCGTTGGATTGTCTGAACTAAATCTTAGGTGTCGGATCACCCGAAGTGAATTTGAGGCATCATGGTTCAATAGAGATGTGGCGTAGATCTATGAGTTCTGGGAAAAGACCCAAGGTAAATTTCGACTCTTGGATTGTCCGAAGTAGATCTAAACCATCAGATCTGATGAACACGTGGCCTGAATCTGTGGAATCTGGGAAAAGTCCCAAAGTAATTCATAGTCATCATATTAGAGGACACGTGGCATAAATATGTGCACTCTGGGTAAAGACTCAAAGAAATCCTTGATTGTTAGACCAAGTGGACACATGTCAGTGGATTATAATATTTAGATAAAATCCATTGGGAAAAATAGGTGAAGTTTGAGATTTGATATCTCAGAAGTCCAAAGACCTGAAGGAGATCTCTACCATTGATTGAGAAGAGGGCCACAGGACCATTGATCTAGTTGAAAGGTCAAACAACCGAAGTAGAAGCAGGGCCATTGATTTAGGAGGATAGTTGTCTGTAGATTGTCAACTCTGGAAGATTGATGTATGGAGGAAAGTAGGGTTTGTGATTTGAAAAGTACAAAGTCCATAACTACGAAGGATATCACATCCGTCGATTTAAGAGGGGCATATATGGTCCATGGATTTGAAATGAGCAGATCTAAACTGTCAGTTCTGACAATACTGTCAAGATCGAGAGATAGATGGTCCCATAGCATTGCGGGGATCAGAGGTGCGAGAACTTTAAAAGGTTAAGGGTGGGTTGCAATCCAAACCCCAGTTTTGGAGAAAGGACATGTGGAGGCTCGAGGAGAATTGAAGGCCAAAAAGTAGTTTTTTTTCAAACTGCCTTTTGTCGCACCCTCAATTGTGTGTTTGTGTGAGGGCATCTCCCAAGATCATATCTAAGGAGGGGTTAAGAAAAAAGGGGCTAATGCCAACTCTTAGTCTTCGCTGAAGTGTGAAGGAGAAGCTCATGGGTATCATAAGACCTACACCAGAAGCCAGAAGGGCATGTGTTTGAGTAGGAGGTGAGACTATCAGGTCTGAAAGTCTCGTTTCACTTAGAGAATTAGAGAATCTTGACTAGAGGGTGAGGATGAGTCCCAGACTTCCCAAATTAGGAATCCTAGAGGGAAAGGATCTGTTCCTATAAGGAGGACAATATTTTTTTTATCTTTTCCCCATCCTGGGTGTGTTACAAATTTGTAACACACCCACGATGGGGAAAAGATAAAAAAAAATTGTCCTCCTTATAGGAACAGATTCTTTCCCTCTACGATTCCTAATTTGGGAAGTTCGGGACTCATCCTGACCCTCTGGTAAAGATTCTCTGATTCTCTAAGTCAAACAAGACTTTTAGACCTGATAGTCTCACCTCCTACTCAAACACAGGTCCTTCTAGCTTTTGGTGCAGGTCTTATGATACCCACAATCTTCTCCTTCGCGCTTCAGTGAAGACTCAGAGTTGGAGTTAGCCCCTCCTCAGATGTGACCTTGGGTAATGAATTCATGCAAACACAAAATTTTGGGTGCGACAAAAGGCGTTTTGAAACCAAACTAATTTTCGGCCCGCAATTCTCTTCGAGCCTCCACATGTCCTTTCTCCAAAACCGGGGTTTGGATTGTGGTCCGCCCTCAACTTTTAAAAATTTGCACACCTCTGATCCCCACAATTCTACGGGACCATCGATCTCTCAATATTGAAGATACTACCAGAACTAACAGTTCATATCTACCCTTTTCAAATCCACAGACCAGATCTTCCCCTCCTAAATCGACGGATGTGATCTCCTTCATAATTCTGGACTTCAGACTTTTCAAATCTCAAACCCTGCTTCCCTTCATACATCAGTCTTCTAGAGTTGATGATCTATAGACACCTATCCTCCTAAATCAACGACCCTACTTATACTTCAGGTGTTTCACCTTTCAACTAGATCAATGGTCCTATGGCCCTCTTCTTGATCAATGGTCAAGATCTTGTTCGGGTCACCAGACTTCTAAGATCTCAAATCTCAAACTTCACCCATTTTTCCCAATGGATTTTATTTGAATATTATAATCCACTGATGTGTGTCCACTTGATCTGACGATCAAGGATTACTTCGGGTATTTACTCGGAGTGCACATATTTATGCCATGTGTCCTCTAATATGACGACTATGAAGTACTTCAGGACTTTACCCGGAGTCCACAGATTCACGCCACGTGTTCTCTGGATATGATAGTTTAGATCTACTTTAGATGATCTGACGATCAAAGTTTACTTCTGGTCTTTTCCCATAACTCACAGATCTACACCATGTATCTACTGAACTTCGACGATTCAGATTCAATTCGGGTGATCTGACGCTTGAGATTTACTATGGATGATTTGATGATTCAGATTCACTCTGACTAATTGGACGATTGACATTTACTTCAGATTTCTAACTCTATGGGATTTAAAAATCTCAAGTCTCAAACCTTTGTAAGTTCTCTCTCCTATGTGTACAAAGCGCTAAGGCTCATGCACCTTGCTTTGATCAAACTATTTTTGATCCTCCTCCTGAGATTCTGACTTGCTCTGACTTAAAATATTTTCTAAGTTCTTGAATGATTCGACCTTTACTCCTCCTACAGGCTCGTCTCCTGGATTTCATCTAAGCTCCTGAAAGAACTATCTCTTTTGAGCTTAATATCCTTGAATATTTCATCATCCCAAGCACTCCTTGCTTTTCAGGGATTGCATCAAAATCATATCGAAGGTCAACGATGATCGACAGTTCACAGAAATTATGGGGCCCTAGCATGCATTCCCTTTACCAAAGAGTTTGACCTCTGCAATTTGGAAAGTGCTCGCTTGATTCTAGTCTAACCGGGATCGTTGATCTTCCATCCCATAGAGATCAACGACAAGGGAGAATTGAGGGTTGTGAACTATTGCATCCTCTATTTTAACCTTCTCTCTCTGCAGTGATTCCCTAGCCTCAATCTTCATTCATAGATCGATGGTTCATAGCAATTGCGGGGTTTAATTTGACTATCATGCAATTTGACATCTCGGAGCCTCGAGATCCAAGGTTCCTTTACCTAGGTTACATGGATCTTCACATAAATCTTGGTCTATGATCCCTTCTCTTAGTTGGGTTTTTGGTTAAGGGAATAGGCGCTAGTTCAGAGTTTCCTAGACTACTGATATGAAGGGAACGCCTTCCCAACTTGTAGATCTTTAAGCACTGAATAGGGGCAAAGTAACTTGTGAGGTTACAAACAGTAGTTATGCCCGGAGGCTTGCTTCGACTCTGGAAGGATGATGTAAATTATTGGGGAAAGCACCTTCGAGTGATTAAACTGGGGCATATGGAAAATCAAACTAAATATAGGTTCTCAAGGGAACGAATGGATACTCATAACTTAATCATTTAATACAGAGAAATAAGCCTTTATAGACATGTAAATACTCACATGCATCCATTATTTACAATTCGAAAGATAAGGAAAGAAAACACTTATTAGAACCATAGAGTGTGATGTGACTACTGAAAGGGGTGCTTGTTTCCACCCAACCATAGGCTCAATCACTCCTAATGGATTTATCACTGGCCACCCCCAAGCTTAAGACACGATGCTTCGAGATTCAATATCTTACTTCCAGCTCAACGAAAGTTAGGGACGAATGTTACTCTCCTTCTCCTAATACAGAAATAGATAAGGATGAAGGTTACTCTCCTTCTCCTAGCTCAATCTTTAATTTTTGTGATCAGAACTCACTGTTCCTCTTTCAGGCCTTCCTCGGACCTAAGAGTTTCCGCTCTTGTGTCTGCATTTTTTTTTTCGTAGGTCCTCCTCTTCCCACCACACTTCCTTCCTTGAATTTCTTAGCAAGATTACGCGTGGCTCGAATTCCCAGTCCGTGGTCAGGTCTAGAAGCCTTACGGATGGGCAGTCTGCCCCATCCCCTCATTAACTCTTGACGAGGTCTTCCCACCTACCATCTCAACTGTAATTCATTCATGGGTCAGAGGGTTGTTCTGATATGAGAAATTAATTCTATCATGGTATTGGTTTAGTGGAGGTTAACGAAACTATTTTGAGTCCCCTCCACCACCTTTCATAGCATTCATGGTTTTATCTTAGCACATCCCCTCTTTTAGCAGTCATGCAAAATGTAACCATTTTCTATTAAAATAACACAATTTACATTCATTGACCTTTTGTACAAAGGTCTATCAAATCAAACATTCACACTTTTAGGTTTTCCATAGTTCCTTGGCCAATATAGTTATATCTAAATACTGGGGGAAACCGGGTGTTACAATTCCCTCCCCCTTAAAGGAACATCGTCCTTGATGTTCTATCTGTGAACATGACATGTATGTACAGTAGTAAACAAAATTGGATATGACTTTCTCATGGAATCCTCCATTTCCCACGTAGCCTCATTGGGCCAAAGTGTTTCCACTGCACCTTGACCTATGCAATGGTTTGGTTCCTAAGTGAGGTTTCCTTCCTGTCTAATATGCATTGGGTCTCTGGAAGGATTTCTCCCTCTGGCTCAACCTGGATCACAGACTAGTCAATTATATGATTAGCATCATGTACATGTTTCTTTAATAATGAAACATGAAAAACATTATGTGCCTTTACAGTGGGAGGGAGTGCTAGCCTATAGGCTATATCTCCCACTCTATCTAAGACTTCAAAGGGTCCACAATACCGAGGTGCCAATTTGGTATAGGCTCCCATTCTCAGGGAACTCTTCATAGATCTAACTCTAAGATAGACATGGTCTCCGATATTGAACTCTCTAGGAGTCCTCTTTCTATGGGCATAACTTTTCTATCTATCCTAAGAAATATTCAGATTTTGTCTTATCTGAACCACTTGTTGTTCCATTTCTTTCAGCATGTCAGGTCCTATTGTAAGTCTATCCACTAGGTTACTCCAACTGATTGGAATCTTGCACTGTCTACAATAGAGGGCTTCAAAACTGCCCATCTTCAAGGATTCCTGATAACTGTTGTTGTAGGAAAACTCTACCAATGGTAGGTAGTCTTCCCACTTCTTAGGCCGATGGATTGCATGCATCCTTATCATGTCTTCTACTATTTGGTTCACTCTTTCTGTTTGTCCATTAGTTTGAGGGTGATAAGCTATGTTGAACAACAATTTTTTCTCAAAACAAACCATTAGGGATTTCCAAATGCTTGAAGTGAATTTGGTATCTCGGCTAGATACAATTTCCTTGGGAATGCCATGTATTCTAAATATCTTCTTCATGAAGACGTTGGTAATATTTATGGCCTTGCAAGTTGCTTTGATGGGAATGAAATGAGAATACTTACTCAGTTTTTCGACCACAACCATGATGGCATCATTTTTCTTGGTCGAATTTGGTAATCCAGTGATGAATTCCATGGAGATGGTTTCCCATTTCCATTTTGGGATCGATAGGGGATGTAACAATCTTGTTGGATGTCGGTGTTCTACCTTACCTTGCTGGCATTCTAGGCACTTAGATAAATAGTTATCTATGTATTTGTTCAATTGAGGCCAATAGAATTGTTTCCTAGTGGTCGTGATCATCTTATGATATCCTGGGTGACCAGTATATGGTCTCTTATGTAGTTCATCCATTATGAACCTCTTCAAGTCATCACATCTTGGAATACACAATATGTTTTTCTAAGTCACCAACCCTTCCTCGATCATCTGGTAGCTTTCATACTTTATCCCTGTAGTCTCTTTCCTTAGGTATGAAGTCACAGTCTTGAAGAATACATCTATCTATTGTGCATTTCTGACTCTTTCCCTGACATCCATTCCACGGGTGTTTATTGTTGCTAGATGAATCATTTTTATACTTTTGCTAAGGGCATCGACCACCCTATTTTTCGTTTCTTTTTATGTGTTTTATTTTGAAATAAAATTCACTTAGGAGAGCCATCCACCTAGCTTTCCTGGCATTGAGTTTTGGTTGATCAAACATGTGTCTCAATCCACAATGGTCTGTCATAAGAACAAATATCCTACCGAGGAGGTAGTGCCTCCACATTTTTAAAACATGTACTATGGCAGCCAACTCTAGGTCATGGGTCACATAATTGATCTCATTCTCATTTAATTTCCTGGACGCATAGAAAATTACACATCCCTCTAGCATAAGGACTCCTCCGAGTCCTTCCTTGCACAGATCTGTACACATGAGGAAATCATTATCTAGATCTGCAATCTTTGGCAAAAGTGCATGGGTCGGGAGGTATTTCAGTTCCTGAAATCTTTCTTTACCTATTGATGTCCAAATGAATTTAATCCCCTTTTTATGAAGGGTAGTGATTGGATATCCAATCTTGGAAAACCCTTTTATGAACCTTCTATAGTATCCTGCTAAGCCCATGAAGGATATAATATCAAATAGATCCTTCGGGGTAGGAGATTCCATAATAGATTTGATCTTCTCGAGGTCTACTTCCACCCCTTCCTTATAAATGACATGGCCCAAGTAATGTACTTTCTTTTGAAAGAAATTACACTTTCTAAACTTAGCGTAGAGTTGATGCTCTTAGTACTTGAATTACGAGTATAAGATGTTCTTCGTGCTCCTCCCTATTCTTGGAGTAGATTAGGATATTATCAATGAAAACCAATACAAAATTTTCCAGGAATTTTCTGAGTACACTATTCATCAAGTGCATAAAAGTGGCGGGGGCATTGGTTAACCCAAATGGCACCACCACGAATTCATAGTCACCATACCTCATCCTGAAGGTTGTTTTGTGGATGTCTTCATCCTTAATCTAGACTTGGTAGTATCTAGACATTAATTCGATATTCAAAAAGATGGAAGCACCTCCCAATTGGTCAAACAGGGCATTGATTCTTCATAAGGGGTACTTGTTCTTTATGGTTGTCTTATTGAGTTATCTGTAATCTATGCATAGTCAGAGTGTGCCATCTTTCTTTTTCACAAACAAGATGGGCACTCCCCATGGAGATACACTGGGTTAGATGTAGTCTTTGTACATCATCTCCTTTAGTTGTAGCTTGAGCTCAACTAGCTCTGGCATGCTCATTCTATATGGAGTTCTAGATGCTGGTACTGTTATAACCCTAAAATGCACCACACAGGCTTACCTGGCATCAGGCCAACTCATGCCTCTTCCTTGCCAAAGTCATGCTGAATAAAACCTTGAAAAACCACTTAAAACAAGCAATCCACGCCCTAACCTCTCACTGGGTGCGGGGGACCGCTTGCTGACCTTCTACTGCACGCGGGTATCCGCGGGCTAACCCACTACAGCCCATGGGTACCTAACAAAGCAAAAAATCAGGAAAGTTTCTGCCGGGACACGAGGCTTTTTTTCAGTTAACTGGGACTCCCAGCCATGCATGGCCGAGAGTTTGCCTAAAACCCTAGCTCCTTCTAGCCTATAAAAGGAGGGGTAGGGGTACTATTCAAGGAGGAAAAATCTTAGCAAAGAAACTCTGCCAAATTGCCGACCCGAGTTTGTCCCAACCCTTTAGCCATTCCTCAAGATTTAGGAGTATTCAAGGAAAGTAGTTGGAGGACAAAGAAGAGGAGGATCCCAGGATCAGGAACAAGGAATGGTGGATGATCTCGGTAATCATTGTAAGTGATTCATTTTTGAGATTAATAAAGAAATCTTTTCTCGTCCCGAACACATTGATCTTATATTTTTTATTGGATTCATGTTAATCTCTAACCCTATAGAAGAATAGTAGCATGCATGCATTGTCTTATCTTGATTGTAGGATTGTACTTGGAAGGAGAAGCAAGGAGATAAGGCTCAATAGAGGATCTACACCGACCGACGATTAAAAGGTTAGTTACTTCTTCTTTTGTTTGCTTGTGAAAAAAGGGGTTTAGATGAGGGTAGAAAGTTAAAAGCAGTCTTTTAAGGGTCATGATCTGCATGCGAGCTTAGACCCTAGCTCATTAGTCCGTAGGGTAGAATAACCCCACAACAGAATTGGCGACTCCACTGGGGATAGATTTTACTCTTAGGGTTTCCGGGTCAGTTGAAGGTTTTTGGGTAGATCAAAGAAGTAGAGCTTCAGTTTCTTTGCTTATTTTGTTTTCTGTTAGTCAAAAGCTAGCAGGGAACCTGGTCATCAATACAAGTTTTCCTTGACTGACACTTGACATTTAGTCTCGGGACACACAGAGGTACCCGCGGCCTGCAAGAGTCCTGCATGTGGGTAACCTGCGCCCTAACTTCTTACAACACACGTGTATCCGCGGGCTATAGTAGTTTCAGTAGCGTGTAGTTTTCAGGAAGCTAGAGAGGCAGTCTCCTCTTCCCTGTCAGAAGTTTATCTTCTCAGGGGGCTTTCTGGATCCTGTCTGGGTCTTGATTGGTTTATTGTCTTGTGTTTCAGTCTGTCTTGTTGTGTGTTTCTTTACATTGGTTTTTCTTTTTTGCAAATTTACTTTTTTCTGTTAAAGTGATAGCATCTCAGCCTGTCAGAGACTCTGGTTGTCAGTACTAGAATTTTTTTTCAGGACTAGACTGTCTGTGTGTGATTTTATCTTAGTTTTTAAACATACCCGCGGCCTGCTTAGGTTTAGCACGCGGGTACCCGCGCGATGTAGTAGCGCAGCACGCGTTTACACGCGGGCTGTCTTGGTGACAGTCGCGGGTCTGTTAGGTAGCTTTTCAGCGTGGGTGGGGCAGTCATCCCCTCCTGTGGTGAGAAGATCTCCTCTTAGGGGTTTAGAGTCTGGGGCTGCACAGTCAGCAGGTTAGGGCATTTCTCCCTTAGCTTGTGCTTGTTATTGGATTTTTTGATAGAAAAGACAAAAGAGAAAAAATATTTATTTTATGGTTTTTAGGCAAGTGTTCGAATCGGTGTTGTCTTGATTGCTTTTCAGCATTTTTTGTGCTCTGATTCTATTTGCGATCTGTGCTTTAAGCCAGAGTTTTCTTTTCATTCTCTTGGTTTTTATCTTGTCATCATTTTTCCTAGTTGTGTTATTTTGCAATAAATAATTTTTTTTTTCTCTTTTTTCATTGTCTTCTTGGTTTGAAGATTTTGTTGTTGCGTCAGTAGCTCGGAAAGAAGTCTTTTTGCATAAGTTTTTCAGTACAGTCCAATGTATAAGTAGTTCGCAGATCTGAGCAAAAATTCTGTAGGATTGCTGCATGAAATCTTGTGAAAGTTGAAAAGAAAAGAAAAAGAATCTTTTTAAAAGTTGCTGGTTTTACATTGTTTGAAGAAGTTTTTGTTTCCAAGCATTTTTCGTGCATTTTTCTTTGAGTCTATTTTACACACCATCAATTTCACTCTCACACCTTGTGACTTAATAATCCGATTAAAAGCAACGCTCAATAAAATCAAGTAGACTTTTTTTTGTTTATAGGGTGCATTCACTAGCTTTGAACTAGGGCCTTGGAATAGGTTGGAGAGTTAATTCTCCAAGGCCACCTAAACTAAACATTGGAGTCTGTCATTAGGGAGTGTAGAAGTCCAGTTACGGAAAGTTATTCAGGACCCCCCTCTAACACAGGGGCTAAACATGAGGTCGGGTAAGGAAAGGTAGCGGAGATAACCCCTCCAAAGTTGGACCGAACGTGGTGGAGAACACATATAGAGGATCTGTTAAGGGATTTCGTCGTTAGCATTTGCCACGGAGCTTCGTGGGTCTCGAATCCATTCGAGGTCCTCAGTTGTCTTCCGGACCATTTGCTCTCGATACCCTTGACAGGTTTCGGGCTTGATACCCTGCTCATTGTGGTCTTCGGATTGTCGACTATACCCGCCTGATAACTGTTCACGTGCTGGAAAAATAGTTGCCAATCTCTTCTAGGGACATACACAGGTGACTACGGGGGTATACCGCGGTACCTAGTGTGGACTTCAGACCAACTCTTTGCAGAGTATACCCAGAGGGTACTTCCGTATTCGAGTTGCACTTGCACCGGTAAGTTGCTCTAGTGTTGGTTGTGGTAATCATTCTTCCAATTAGTCTAGTGCTTGCTTGATTTTTCTTCTAGGGGATTTCTTGTAGTGAGTGTTATTGTTTGTTCATGTAGAATACCTTAGCGTGTCATGAATCTTCTCACACAGTGGAGGATTCAGAGCTCGGCCAGTCATGAAGGCTTTTGGGCCTACCGCCGGTTATACTGGAGCCACCCCCGCCACCTTTGAGGCGGAAGTTAGACCAAAGAGGGTCTTTCGAAGCAATCGGGTTTTCTACCATAGAGCCCGAACAACCCCTGGAGGAATTGACCACCAATATTGGATCAGTTGAAACCTCAAACGCTGATACTTGGCCAGACATTATTGTGCCAATTCAATTTTACGAAAGCCTATCAGTGCCTAACCCAGTGATGGAACAAATCACTTCATCTGGGAATTCTTCCATTCCTATCATTGTTACTACCATAGGAGAAGCTTCTCCTAACTTGCCTTTGATGGCGGTTCGGGCCACCATGGTCTCGACCGCAACTACGTCGCACAGTGGTCCGACCCCGTCTATCGCGGCGGCCACACCTCCTTACATACCTAGTGCGATAGGCCCTCCGTTTTCATACGGTATGCCTAGTTCAGGAACAAGTCCTGCACTCACCTCTTCCACTTTACCGAATTTTGGTCTGGGGGCAGGGATCTCTAACGCTCCTCTGCAAGGTCAACCTGGGGGCATTCCTGTCCCTTTCAATGCGTTTCCTTACACTGGAGGTCATATATCTCCTTCGTCCCCTTCGCTTGGTGGATTGCATCCGCAATCCGCCGGACAGCCTACACACACAAGTCCTTTTGGAGCCGGGAGTCAAGGACCACCTGCTCAAACTCTGCCGGTAGGCTCGTCACCGTTTGTTTGGAACGGGACGTTTGGTGGTAACACTTTAGCATCTACTGCTTTCCCATCAGGGGGCACACCCATTTTTGGACAGTCTACGCTGGCACAGGGTACTATTCCTACGCTGGGGGCACATATACCTGGACCTTGGAACTCAGGACAAGGATCCGTTCCTTCATCTGGAATACCGTTCTAGGGAAATTCTTTCCACAGCCATTGGAACCCCGGACAGACTTCCATGCCTCTCCCTTCGGGACCATCATGGGGTAATCCATCCCAAAGTCCGTCGAACATGATGAACGCCCAACAGCCGATATCCTTCATGGGAATTCAGCACATGATGTCTCCTCAAATGCAAAAACCTTACGCTGGTCAGGGCAATGGTTTCTACCAAAACCAGGGCCAGCAACCAAACTTTTCCTGGAAACCTGGTGCCAGTCAAACCCCAGGACCCTTTTATCTAGGTTATCAGAAACAACCTAAACTCCCTTTCTTGGCAACGTTACACTTGCCAGATTTAACACGGTTGTTAAATGATCCTGTCTGTCACGATCCGCGTTGGCCTCCTATGCCGACAAAGTTTCCCTCGGACATCCCAAATTTCGAGGCTAAGCCTAATGAAGATCCAGGTGATCACGTGACTACCTTTCACTTATGGTGTTCATCTAACTCACTAAAAGATGACTCTGTCATGTTGCGATTGTTTCAATGCACTCTTATTGGGAGTGCCGCAAAATGGTACATCGAACTCGATCGTTCATGATATTCTTATTTCGGTGAACTGGCTATGGATTTCCTTAACCATTTCCAGTTACCTGTGAGATACGACGCCGGCACAGAGTTGCTCACTAATTTCGAACAGACGTCGGCTGACCATATCTCAGACCATATTCAAGAGTGGAGACGCCGAAAAAGTCTCATCAAAGTACCAGTTCCACCAACATTCCTGCTTGAGTGGTTTCTTAAGTCTTTAGTCCCCCAATTGTCCAAAGACGTCGCAACTTCTGGGGTTTTCTTTGAGGAAGAAGCCATCATGAGGGCTCAACAGTTTGAGCTTATATACTCCCAGTCAGGTCTTTTATATACCATCCTACCGGATGCACCATGATCAATTCTGGACAAGACTCGACAGAGAGCTGGACCACATGCCGATGGCATAGTTGGTTCCACACAAACTAAGCCCACTGAGCAATTGATGAAACAATTGCAACAGTTGTCTATCCAACACTCAGTGGCCAACCCACCTACTATCGCGGCTACCCCTCCTACTCAAACATCGGAAGTACACTCCGTACAGACGACTAACCCAAAGGCCAACCAGCAGCCTAAAGGGAAGAAAAAACAACGTAAAAAGAGTAAGGGGGATAAGAAACCAACTGATAATGCTGGCGAGGGCACCACAGAAACACGAAAGGCGAGGTATCCATGCAACTTATGTGCGGAAGACCACCCGACTCATCTGTGTCCTCGACTTGCAGATGCCAAAAAGTTTGTCACGCAGCAACAATAAGCTGTGTTGACTAACCCCTTTCAGCACGGGCAAAATTTAACTCATGCTTCTGCAAGTGGGGAGGAGGGCAGTCACGAAGGTTGCCCTCCCCAAATCAATGCCTCGTCCGCTAATGTATACATGGTTAGGGGTGATGCTTTAATAACGACAAGAGCGCATGACTATAATAAGCCAAGCGCCTATGAAAAGGGCAAGGGAGCCGAACTCCCATCTCTTCCTCTACAGATTGAGAAGACGTTGGGAGAAACGATGACGCGCATTCCAAAAGGTGCGTTCAAGAGAGCTTCGCATAATCCAAATGCAAGGGTTGCCCAGAATTACTCGGTGGTAGAAGATTTACCACAAACCCCTTGTACTATGTCTGCTTTGGAAGTCCTCCAAAGTTGCCCCGCTCAGAGAAAATCCTTGTTAACGGCGTTAGGATCTCTTGAGACCTGTAACCCAGGCACCATCATATTAGACACGACCGACTTAAAACCTTGTTTTCCTTACCACGTAGCGTTTCAGATAGTAGTGGGACATCCCACGAAAACTTTAACACAAAATATCTACCGCACGGTGGTAGACGAGGGTGCTTCGACTTGCGTTATGTCGCTAGCATGTTGGAAAGCCATTGGTCAGCCTGAGTTGTCTCTGTCACCCACTCTCCTTACTGTGTTCGACGGATGTTCTTTCCGGCCACACGGCATCATTCCTTCTTTTCCTGTGCAGTTAGGGGGAAAGACTGTGTGCGTTGAAGTAGAGGTAGTTGATGCCCCCATCGACTATAATCTCTTGTTAGGTCATAGTTGGACTTATGCCATGCAAGCGGTGGTTGCTACAATCTTTCGAGTCCTTTTGTTTCCACATGAAGGCCGAATTGTAACCATTGATCAATTGTCCTTCTCACGACCTGACCCTGCCTTGGGGGCATCCATGGTTCCCATGATTGAAAATCCACCAGCCGGTGTCGTTAATGTAGGAGTTGGTTTGTGCCCATCCTTGATGGGTACCTTCGATTACCCACCTCCTCATAGCGATGTCAAGTTTATATCCACTCACCACAAGGCTAAGATTTTCCATGTTTCGTCGTTCCGCACAACTTACTTTTAGGATCCGTGGACTCTTCCTTCCCCATCAGACACGATGGATGCGACAGGGCATGTGGGAATGTCTATACCCTTGTCGGCCGTTGAAGTAGCGTACTCTTTGGTTCAGCAAACTTCAGCTACTCCCGATCCGATTCCAGTACCAGAGTTGGATCCACTCCTTGAGCCTATTTGGGCTCAATATTCTCTTGTCAATACCGATTCGTTAGACTTAGTCTTGCCTTCCGATGAAGCTATAATCGAGGCAATGACTGGTCCGGAAAAACCCTGGGAAGATATTCATCACAGATCATACTTCCTCCCGGAGTTACACCAAATCGAGGCAGGAGAATTCACTATCACCATGACGGGAGATCAGCCTTGTCCCATTAACCTCTTGGCTACTCAGGATATTTACGCTGAGGGCAACATGGCAACTATCGCTGAAACGATACCTATCAATATCTCCCGAAACCCCAGCGTCATGGAGAATGTCTTCATCGGAGCAGATTGTTCCCCCGAAGAGATTCAGATGTACACAGATCTTTTCAAATAATTCCACGACGTTTTTGCTTGGTCTTACGAGGAAATTCCAGTCATCGATCCGAAAATTATTGAACATGAGATCATTACGTATCCAGACGCAAAGCCTGTTGGACAGAAACTTCGTCCAGTTAATCCAAGGAAGGCAGCAACTATCAAAGCTAAAGTTGATAAATTTCTTAAGGCAGGGTTCATATACCCTATCCACTTGACTGAATGGGTGTCAAATCCTGTGCCAGTCGATAAAAAACAAGGCACGATTCGTGTCTGTACCGATTTCCGTGATTTGACCAAGGCATGTCCAAAAGACAATTATCCAACTCCATTCATCGACCAGATCATTGATGAGTGCACTGGTTGTGAAGCCTTTTCATTCATGGACAGTTTCTCGGGCTACAACCAAATCCAAATCAAACCCGAGGACCAACACAAAACGACATTCATTTGTCCGTGGGGTACATTCGCCTATTGAAAAATGCCTCTTGGTCTTAAGAATGCTGGAGCCACTTTCCAGTAGGCCATGTCTTTTGCGTTTCACGACCTCAAACACATAGTCGAGGCCTATCTAGATGATTTAGCATCACGCTCTCGCAAGCGGATAGATCACCCTACACACCTCCAACTCATCTTTGAACGCTGCCGCTACTTCCGAATTCACTTGAATCCCAACAAGTGCATCTTTTGCCTCACGTCAAGGCATTTGTTAGGTTTCATCGTTTGAACAACGGGGATCATGGTTGATCCTCTTAAGGTGGAGGCAATAGTCCAGTTGCCCCCCCCCCACACAATTTTACAACTTCAAAGTCTTCAAGGCAAGGCGAACTTCCTACGACGCTTCATCGCCAACTATGCTGAAATCACCAGGGGCTTCATGCATTTACTGAAGAAAGACATTCCTTTTCTATGGGACGAAGCCACGCAACGCTTGTTCGACGCATTGAAACACGCCCTTACAACCGCACCTCTGCTACGGCCACCGAATTATAACAAGGATTTCCTATTATATCTGGCTGCCGCAGAGTCAACCATAGGCATGGTTTTAGTTCAGGAAGATGATTCGTCTTCTGAGTACGTGATCTATTACCTAAGCCTAGGCCTCGTAGGACTAGATCTTAATTATACACATCTCGAAAAACTTGCGTTGGCAGCTGTCCATGCTGTTCAACGGTTTCGTCACTATGTTCTGTTTCGTAAGACCACTGTCGTTGCCGTCATGAATCCATTTCAGTACATGTTGACACGACAAGTCATCGGCGGGAAAATCAGCCGATGGATGGTCATCCTCCAAGAGTTTGACTTGGATTTTGTTTTAGCAAAGTCCAAAAAATCACTGGTCTTCACAGAACTTATTTCGGAACTTCCGGTTGAGTCAGGTGACATTGTGCCTGAGGAATCGCCTATCCGGGGGGATTTGTTTTTGATCGAATCGTCTGACCCCTGGTACGGAGATATAATGATCTATCTCCAAACTTTGAAGTGTCCTACCTCTGCTTCTCGTGATGAGCATCGACGGATACGCCATCAGGCCAAGAACTATCTTATCCTCAATGATACTTTGTATCGGAGAGGCGTAGACTGTATCTTGCGTCGATGTCTCACTCATGAGGAGGCCGTCATAGTGCTTAATGATTGTCATACAGGAGCTTGTGGCGGTCACTTTTCCAGGTTGGCAAAAACCCAAAAGATTTTACGAGCAGGTTACTTCTGGCCCATGCTTATTAAAGATTGTATTGAGTCAGTCAAGAAGTGCCATCCGTGCCAAATCTTCTCACGGAAGATGAGGGCACATCCAACTCCGATGTTTCCTGTTATCACCGTTGGTCCCTTCACCAAGTGGGGGATTGATTACACTACCTGCAACCCCCCGTCAGCCAGGGGGCACCGCTATATCATTGTGGCTGTCGACTACTTTACTAAGTGGGTCGAAGCCATGCCGACATTCAAAGATGATGGAGAGACTGCAGCTCTCTTCTTATTTAACCAGATTATAGCACGGTTCGAAGTCCCGAGAGATATTGTCACTGACCATGGCAGTCACTTTCAGAATCAAATGATGACCGAGTTGACGTCAAAGCTTGGGTTACGGAAGGAACACTCATCACCCTATTATCCCCAAGCCAATGGGTAAGTGGAAGCTGTTAACAAAAAGCTTAAGACAATGCTACAGCGAACCATCAACTCAGCCAAGTCTAACTGGCATTTGATGTTATACTCGGCACTATGGGCTTACCGAACATTAGTTAAGACTGCAACCGGTTTCTCACCTTTCCAACTCATTTACGGGCTGGAGGCAGTCTTGCCCATCAAATGTCAAATTCCATCTCTGAAATTGGTAGTACAGTTACAGCCAGACACTTCTCCGCTTGAAGAACGGTTAGTACACCTAGAGCAGCTTGATGAACAGCGTCGCGATGCAGCCCTGGCCAACGAGGCTCATAAGAATAGAGTTAAGTGTCAATATGATAGGTTCATTCGTCCTCGGGTTTTCTCTAAGGGCGACCTTGTCCTGGTTTATGACCAAGATAAGGACCCCCTGGGGGCAGGAAAGTTCAAACCCATGTGTTTCAGACCCTTCATTGTTAAGGAGGTGTTAAAGAAGGGCGCTTATCGTCTGGTCTATTTTGAAGGGAATGCTTTGGCGGAGCCTAGAAATGGGCTCTACCTCAAGAAGTACTACTCATAGGGTCACTGTGGGTAACTTTTTGTAACATATGTATAGTC
>ML781662.1:908448-935844 GCA_009831015.1 Picea engelmannii
ACACCGAAGATTCCTTAGGGTACGTCTCTTGGAACGCAACTTTGATTATATTACATATTTTCATGTTCCTAGGAGTCTAAATCAAATCACAGATACTCTAGCTAATTACATTTTAGATTGGCATCTTGCTCACACATAAAGAAAATCATGATCAACCACATGTAAAAATGTTTTTGTACACATAATCCATAAGACACAAAAAAGAAATAAAAATCATATATATACATCATAAAATCCTCAGAGTACATAGATGGGCACAAGCGCCTCAAAAAGTGGGAACCATAACGAGTCACTAGGGCTTATGCCCTCAAAAGATATAATACATATGAGTGCTCGAGGCACATAAAAGTCTGCAAAAGTTGTTCAAGGCCTATGAGCCCTGTTATAGTCATGAACATCCCGACCCAACCGCCTAAATAATCGGACCCATGTCCTAGGTAACCCCACCATATGAGTCTGCATAGAGGGCGAAAAATCCTCTATCTCGATCATGGGCATTGTGCGGGTGAGCTCAGTGAAGTTTTGTTCAACCCGCCTAAGACACCTCTGAGCCTATCCAGTTGGAGGATTCCCTGCTACTGCTACTCCCTTGGCGGCGGAAGCTGCGGCCTCTGGCCGTGGGTGGCGCCTGTTCCGCGCAAAGTTGGCAGGCCGCACAGGTCCCACATCTGCATGCAACACAAGGGTCACCCGTCAGAAA
Organism: Picea engelmannii; assembly: GCA_009831015.1. NCBI lineage: Eukaryota > Viridiplantae > Streptophyta > Pinopsida > Pinales > Pinaceae > Picea > Picea engelmannii. Next base: position 909,149 of record ML781662.1, read on the forward strand.
CTCTGTTATCCAAAAACATGATATATATCTAAAAAGACATAAAAATTACATATACAAACAAAAAAAACAGTACAGGTGGAGACTTACCCATCTCCCCTCGCTCCTCACCAGGAGGCACTGGCATAGCTGGATCTATGGAGAAGTCAATCCCCGTGTATGTGTAGTCCTCAATGGCGGGGATCTGCCGCAACAACCATGCAAAGAAGTCATCGTTGAAGGCCTCTACGGTCCTTCCGCCACCCTGTCGCAGCAGCAATGCTTCCCATCTGCATATCGCAGGGAACGTCGCCAGATGTCCTCGCACTGTCATCCGAGGACTGAAACACAGAACTCTCTCAAAGAAAAATGAGCACAAGATAGTCCCGAACCCGAAGTTCCTGTGTGCCCACTGATGACAATTTGTCAATTGTCTCTTCATACTCTCGAGCAATGTGGTGCTCTAGTCAAAAATCTGTGCATTCATGCACTGAATTGCACAGTTCATCTGTGCGCGCGTCGCCTGATGTATGGCGGCAGAGCCGGTAATTTGACCAATGAGCGATAAGATGGTCTATAGAGTCAGGCTGGTGACACTGCCAACCGGTATCCAGGAAGTCCCCTGGTTAGTCCCAGCCACGCAGTACTCTGGGATCAACTCCGAGACTTTGCTCGGCCCCGTAGGAAAAGTTTGCAAGTTGATGGGTTCCCCTCTCCTCGAGAGGCCCGTCAAAAAGTATATGTCCTCGGTGGTGGGCGTCAAAGATTGCCCCTCGATCATAAATGCCTCAGCATCAGGATGCTAGTAGTCAACCAGGGCATTCAGCAGCCTTGGTTGTGCGTGCATGAACGGACATAAGAAAAAATTTACGAGACCACACTGTGTCATCACGGCCATCACGTTTGGATCAGCAGCTACTGCCTCATTGGCAGCCTCATGCTCTCTGTCTCTCCAATGCACATACATCTTGTCAACCACAAAAGAAAAAATGGGAGAGATTAAACCTTGCACACATTTTTTTGGTTGCGCGGGGGGTAACCCGTGGGCTGTCGAGGCGACAGTCGCAGGTACCCTCACGCACGTTTGACTCTGCGTGCGGGTACCCGCGGGCTGTCTCTGGACAGCCCGTGGATTACTAGGGCCGCCCCCTTTAAGGGCGACGACCACCCCCCCAACACACTCAAAAACAAAGAAATAAGTATTGAAATGCAAGATGAGGGAGTTTGTACTTACTTGGTCCGAGCGGAAGTCTGTTTGGTCCAACGTAGCTCCCGAAATCATGATTTGTAGCAAAGGGGGTCTTTTGGATCCAAAGTCAATTTCCAAATCAGCAATGGTGATAATGAGCTGGCAGCTTCTATTTATAGAGTTTTTGGCCTCTTTTTGTCACCCTTTTGGCCCCTTTTATCAGTTTCTTTATGCCAAAAACCATTTTGAGTGGTTCCAGAGTTATTTGGAAGGGATCTGAGCAGGTATCGGGACACCTTTCATTGAGTTTCAGAAAAATAAAAAAATATATACATAAGGATGGTCCATAAAAAAAAATTCAAAAATCAACCTGAGCATATAAGGTAGGATTTCGGTTCCACTTTTGCATCTCGTTGCCTTTTGTTTTTAAGATATAGGATCGATCCCATCCGTTTGTGCCATAGAACTGTCATATTTGCTATAGAAGTGTCGCAACTGGGTGGTAGATCTTACCAAAACATGGATGCCCTAGGTAGTTCCTGGTTGCATTATGGTGTCCATGCCGTTTTTAACAAACACCGTAGGCTCGGGAGTCCGTATAGTCTGTCCTGAATATGAGTTTGAACCTCATTTTCATGTGTCTTTTCACCCTTTTTCTTACCCTTTGGACTCCCAAATCATAACGGGTCTCCTTTTAAGCCCTTTTCAGACCCTTTAAACATGAAAATATAGTCGAGCGATCTTGTGACCTTTCACGCTCGCTAAACCGAAATTTGAAGTCACGTCTGTCCGGCGGTAGTTTACCCCTTTTTCGGTCCGGACGGTCAACTGTACGAACAAAGGTATGCTCTATTGAATTCCGATTCTTTAGAAGAGTATCCTCAGGTATAATTTTATCCCTTTTTTCGGACGTGAGGGACTAAATCCTTGATCGTTAGACCAAGTGGACACATGTCAGTGGATTATAATATTTAGATAAAATCCATTGGGAAAAATAGGTGAAGTTTGAGATTTGATATCTCAGAAGTCCAGAGACCTGAAGGAGATCTCTACCATTGATTGAGAAGAGGGCCACAGGACCATTGATCTAGTTGAAAGGTCAAACAGCCGAAGTAGAAGCAGGGCCATTGATTTAGGAGGATAGTTGTCCGTAGATTGTCAACTCTGGAAGATTGATGTATGGAGGAAAGTAGGGTTTGCGATTTGAAAAGTACAAAGTCTAGAACTACGAAGGATATCACATCCGTCGATTTAGGAGGGGCATATATGGTCCATGGATTTGAAATGAGCAGATCTGAACTGTCAGTTCTGAGAATACCGTCAAGATCGAGAGATAGATGGTCCCATAGCATTGCGGGGATCATAGGTGAGAGAACTTTAAAAGGTTAAGGGTGGTTCACAATCCAAACCCCAATTTTGGAGAAAGGACATGTGGAGGCTTGAGGAGAATTGAAGGCCAAAAAGTAGTTTTTTTTCAAACTGCCTTTTGTCGCACCCTCAATTGTGTGTTTGTGTGAGGTCATCTCCCAAGATCATATCTGAGGAGGGGTTAAGAAAAAAGGGGCTAATGCCAATTCTTAGTCTTCACTGAAGTGTGAAGGAGAATCTCATGGGTATCATAAGACCTACACCAAAAGCCAGAAGGGCATGTGTTTGAGAAGGAGGTGAGACTATCAGGTCTCAAAGTCTTGTTTCACTTAGAGAATCAGAGAATTTTGACTAGAGGGTCAGGATGAGTCCCAGACTTCCCAAATTAGGAATCCTAGAGGGAAAGGATCTGTTCTTGTAAGGAGGACAATATTTTTTTTATCTTTTCCCCATCATGGGTGTGTTACAAATTTGTAACACACCCACGATGGGGAAAATATAAAAAAAAAATTGTCCTCCTTATAGGAAAAGATCCTTTCCCTCTACGATTCCTAATTTGAGAAGTTTGGGACTCATCCTGACCCTCTGGTAAAGATTCTCTGATTCTCTAAGTCAAACAAGACTTTTAGACCTGATAGTCTCACCTCCTACTCAAACACAGGTCCTTCTATCTTCTGGTGCAGGTCTTATGATACCCACGACCTTCTCCTTCGCGCTTTAGTGAAGACTCAGAGTTGGTGTTAGCCCCTCCTCAGATGTGACCTTGGGCAATGAATTCATGCAAACACAAAATTTTGGGTGTGACAAAAGGCGTTTTGAAACCAAACTAATTTTCGGCCCGCAATTCTCTTCGAGCCTCCACATGTCCTTTCTCCAAAACCGAGGTTTGGATTGTGGTCCGCCCTCAACTTTTAAAACTTTGCGCACCTCCGATCCCCACAATTCTACAGGACCATCGATCTCTTGATATTGAAGATACTACCAGAACTAACAGTTCATATCTACCCTTTTCAAATCCACAGACCAGATCTTCCCCTCCTAAATTGACGGATGTGATCTCCTTCATAATTCTGGACTTCAGACTTTTCAAATCTCAAACCCTGCTTCCCTTCATACATCAATCTTCTAGAGTTGATGATCTATGGAAACCTGTCCTCCTAAATCAATGACCCTACTTATACTTCAGGTGTTTCACCTTTCAACTAGATCAATGGTCCTATGGCCCTCTTCTCAATCAACGGTCAAGATCTTGTTCGGGTCTCCAGACTTATAAGATCTCAAATCTCAAACTTCACCCATTTTTCCCAATGGATTTTATTTGAATATTATAATCCACTGATGTGTGTCCACTTGATCTGATGATCAAGGATTACTTCGGGTATTTACTTGGAGTGAACATATTTATGCCATGTGTCCTCTAATATGACGACTATGAATTACTTCAGGACTTTACCCGGAGTCCACATATTCACGCCACGTGTTCTCTGGATCTGATAGTTTAGATCTACTTCAGACGATCTGACGATCAAAGTTTACTTTTGGTCTTTGCCCAGAACTCACAGATCTACACCATGTCTCTACTGAACTTCGATGATTCAGATTCAATTCGGGTGATCTGACGCTTGAGATTTACTATGGATGATTTGATGATTCAGATTCACTCTGACTAATTGGACGATTGATATTTACTTCAGATTTCTAACTCCTTGGGATTTAAAAATCTCAAGTCTCAAACCTTTGTAAGTTCTCTCTCCTATGTGTGCAAAGCGCTAAGGCTCGTGCACCTTGCTTTGATCAAACTATTTTTGATCCTCCTCCTGAGATTCTGACTTGCTCTGACTTAAATTATTTTCTAAGTTCTTGAATGATTCGACCTTTACTCCTCCTACAGGCTCGTCTCCTGGATTTCATCTAAGCTCCTGAAAGAACTATCTCTTTTGAGCTTAATATCCTTGAATATTTCATCATCCCAAGCACTCCTTGCTTTTCAGGGATTGCATCAAAATCATATCGAAGGTCAACGATGATCGACAGTTCACAGAAATTATGGGGCCCTAGCATGCATTCCCTTTACCAAAGAGTTTGACCTCTGCAATTTGGAAAGTGCTCGCTTGATTCTAGTCTAACCGGGATCGTTGATCTTCCATCCCATAGAGATCAACGACAAGGGAGAATTGAGGGTTGTGAACTATTGCATCCTCTATTTTAACCTTCTCTCTCTGCAGTGATTCCCTAGCCTCAATCTTCATTCATAGATCGATGGTTCATAGCAATTGCGGGGTTTAATTTGACTATCATGCAATTTGACATCTCGGAGCCTCGAGATCCAAGGTTCCTTTACCTAGGTTACATGGATCTTCACATAAATCTTGGTCTATGATCCCTTCTCTTAGTTGGGTTTTTGGTTAAGGGAATAGGCGCTAGTTCAGAGTTTCCTAGACTACTGATATGAAGGGAACGCCTTCCCAACTTGTAGATCTTTAAGCACTGAATAGGGGCAAAGTAACTTGTGAGGTTACAAACAGTAGTTATGCCCGGAGGCTTGCTTCGACTCTGGAAGGATGATGTAAATTATTGGGGAAAGCACCTTCGAGTGATTAAACTGGGGCATATGGAAAATCAAACTAAATATAGGTTCTCAAGGGAACGAATGGATACTCATAACTTAATCATTTAATACAGAGAAATAAGCCTTTATAGACATGTAAATACTCACATGCATCCATTATTTACAATTCGAAAGATAAGGAAAGAAAACACTTATTAGAACCATAGAGTGTGATGTGACTACTGAAAGGGGTGCTTGTTTCCACCCAACCATAGGCTCAATCACTCCTAATGGATTTATCACTGGCCACCCCCAAGCTTAAGACACGATGCTTCGAGATTCAATATCTTACTTCCAGCTCAACGAAAGTTAGGGACGAATGTTACTCTCCTTCTCCTAATACAGAAATAGATAAGGATGAAGGTTACTCTCCTTCTCCTAGCTCAATCTTTAATTTTTGTGATCAGAACTCACTGTTCCTCTTTCAGGCCTTCCTCGGACCTAAGAGTTTCCGCTCTTGTGTCTGCATTTTTTTTTTCGTAGGTCCTCCTCTTCCCACCACACTTCCTTCCTTGAATTTCTTAGCAAGATTACGCGTGGCTCGAATTCCCAGTCCGTGGTCAGGTCTAGAAGCCTTACGGATGGGCAGTCTGCCCCATCCCCTCATTAACTCTTGACGAGGTCTTCCCACCTACCATCTCAACTGTAATTCATTCATGGGTCAGAGGGTTGTTCTGATATGAGAAATTAATTCTATCATGGTATTGGTTTAGTGGAGGTTAACGAAACTATTTTGAGTCCCCTCCACCACCTTTCATAGCATTCATGGTTTTATCTTAGCACATCCCCTCTTTTAGCAGTCATGCAAAATGTAACCATTTTCTATTAAAATAACACAATTTACATTCATTGACCTTTTGTACAAAGGTCTATCAAATCAAACATTCACACTTTTAGGTTTTCCATAGTTCCTTGGCCAATATAGTTATATCTAAATACTGGGGGAAACCGGGTGTTACAATTCCCTCCCCCTTAAAGGAACATCGTCCTTGATGTTCTATCTGTGAACATGACATGTATGTACAGTAGTAAACAAAATTGGATATGACTTTCTCATGGAATCCTCCATTTCCCACGTAGCCTCATTGGGCCAAAGTGTTTCCACTGCACCTTGACCTATGCAATGGTTTGGTTCCTAAGTGAGGTTTCCTTCCTGTCTAATATGCATTGGGTCTCTGGAAGGATTTCTCCCTCTGGCTCAACCTGGATCACAGACTAGTCAATTATATGATTAGCATCATGTACATGTTTCTTTAATAATGAAACATGAAAAACATTATGTGCCTTTACAGTGGGAGGGAGTGCTAGCCTATAGGCTATATCTCCCACTCTATCTAAGACTTCAAAGGGTCCACAATACCGAGGTGCCAATTTGGTATAGGCTCCCATTCTCAGGGAACTCTTCATAGATCTAACTCTAAGATAGACATGGTCTCCGATATTGAACTCTCTAGGAGTCCTCTTTCTATGGGCATAACTTTTCTATCTATCCTAAGAAATATTCAGATTTTGTCTTATCTGAACCACTTGTTGTTCCATTTCTTTCAGCATGTCAGGTCCTATTGTAAGTCTATCCACTAGGTTACTCCAACTGATTGGAATCTTGCACTGTCTACAATAGAGGGCTTCAAAACTGCCCATCTTCAAGGATTCCTGATAACTGTTGTTGTAGGAAAACTCTACCAATGGTAGGTAGTCTTCCCACTTCTTAGGCCGATGGATTGCATGCATCCTTATCATGTCTTCTACTATTTGGTTCACTCTTTCTGTTTGTCCATTAGTTTGAGGGTGATAAGCTATGTTGAACAACAATTTTTTCTCAAAACAAACCATTAGGGATTTCCAAATGCTTGAAGTGAATTTGGTATCTCGGCTAGATACAATTTCCTTGGGAATGCCATGTATTCTAAATATCTTCTTCATGAAGACGTTGGTAATATTTATGGCCTTGCAAGTTGCTTTGATGGGAATGAAATGAGAATACTTACTCAGTTTTTCGACCACAACCATGATGGCATCATTTTTCTTGGTCGAATTTGGTAATCCAGTGATGAATTCCATGGAGATGGTTTCCCATTTCCATTTTGGGATCGATAGGGGATGTAACAATCTTGTTGGATGTCGGTGTTCTACCTTACCTTGCTGGCATTCTAGGCACTTAGATAAATAGTTATCTATGTATTTGTTCAATTGAGGCCAATAGAATTGTTTCCTAGTGGTCGTGATCATCTTATGATATCCTGGGTGACCAGTATATGGTCTCTTATGTAGTTCATCCATTATGAACCTCTTCAAGTCATCACATCTTGGAATACACAATATGTTTTTCTAAGTCACCAACCCTTCCTCGATCATCTGGTAGCTTTCATACTTTATCCCTGTAGTCTCTTTCCTTAGGTATGAAGTCACAGTCTTGAAGAATACATCTATCTATTGTGCATTTCTGACTCTTTCCCTGACATCCATTCCACGGGTGTTTATTGTTGCTAGATGAATCATTTTTATACTTTTGCTAAGGGCATCGACCACCCTATTTTTCGTTTCTTTTTATGTGTTTTATTTTGAAATAAAATTCACTTAGGAGAGCCATCCACCTAGCTTTCCTGGCATTGAGTTTTGGTTGATCAAACATGTGTCTCAATCCACAATGGTCTGTCATAAGAACAAATATCCTACCGAGGAGGTAGTGCCTCCACATTTTTAAAACATGTACTATGGCAGCCAACTCTAGGTCATGGGTCACATAATTGATCTCATTCTCATTTAATTTCCTGGACGCATAGAAAATTACACATCCCTCTAGCATAAGGACTCCTCCGAGTCCTTCCTTGCACAGATCTGTACACATGAGGAAATCATTATCTAGATCTGCAATCTTTGGCAAAAGTGCATGGGTCGGGAGGTATTTCAGTTCCTGAAATCTTTCTTTACCTATTGATGTCCAAATGAATTTAATCCCCTTTTTATGAAGGGTAGTGATTGGATATCCAATCTTGGAAAACCCTTTTATGAACCTTCTATAGTATCCTGCTAAGCCCATGAAGGATATAATATCAAATAGATCCTTCGGGGTAGGAGATTCCATAATAGATTTGATCTTCTCGAGGTCTACTTCCACCCCTTCCTTATAAATGACATGGCCCAAGTAATGTACTTTCTTTTGAAAGAAATTACACTTTCTAAACTTAGCGTAGAGTTGATGCTCTTAGTACTTGAATTACGAGTATAAGATGTTCTTCGTGCTCCTCCCTATTCTTGGAGTAGATTAGGATATTATCAATGAAAACCAATACAAAATTTTCCAGGAATTTTCTGAGTACACTATTCATCAAGTGCATAAAAGTGGCGGGGGCATTGGTTAACCCAAATGGCACCACCACGAATTCATAGTCACCATACCTCATCCTGAAGGTTGTTTTGTGGATGTCTTCATCCTTAATCTAGACTTGGTAGTATCTAGACATTAATTCGATATTCAAAAAGATGGAAGCACCTCCCAATTGGTCAAACAGGGCATTGATTCTTCATAAGGGGTACTTGTTCTTTATGGTTGTCTTATTGAGTTATCTGTAATCTATGCATAGTCAGAGTGTGCCATCTTTCTTTTTCACAAACAAGATGGGCACTCCCCATGGAGATACACTGGGTTAGATGTAGTCTTTGTACATCATCTCCTTTAGTTGTAGCTTGAGCTCAACTAGCTCTGGCATGCTCATTCTATATGGAGTTCTAGATGCTGGTACTGTTATAACCCTAAAATGCACCACACAGGCTTACCTGGCATCAGGCCAACTCATGCCTCTTCCTTGCCAAAGTCATGCTGAATAAAACCTTGAAAAACCACTTAAAACAAGCAATCCACGCCCTAACCTCTCACTGGGTGCGGGGGACCGCTTGCTGACCTTCTACTGCACGCGGGTATCCGCGGGCTAACCCACTACAGCCCATGGGTACCTAACAAAGCAAAAAATCAGGAAAGTTTCTGCCGGGACACGAGGCTTTTTTTCAGTTAACTGGGACTCCCAGCCATGCATGGCCGAGAGTTTGCCTAAAACCCTAGCTCCTTCTAGCCTATAAAAGGAGGGGTAGGGGTACTATTCAAGGAGGAAAAATCTTAGCAAAGAAACTCTGCCAAATTGCCGACCCGAGTTTGTCCCAACCCTTTAGCCATTCCTCAAGATTTAGGAGTATTCAAGGAAAGTAGTTGGAGGACAAAGAAGAGGAGGATCCCAGGATCAGGAACAAGGAATGGTGGATGATCTCGGTAATCATTGTAAGTGATTCATTTTTGAGATTAATAAAGAAATCTTTTCTCGTCCCGAACACATTGATCTTATATTTTTTATTGGATTCATGTTAATCTCTAACCCTATAGAAGAATAGTAGCATGCATGCATTGTCTTATCTTGATTGCAGGATTGTACTTGGAAGGAGCAGCAAGGAGATAAGGCTCAACGGAGGATCTACACCGACCGACGATTAAAAGGTTAGTTACTTCTTCTTTTGTTTGCTTGTGAAAAAAGGGGTTTAGATGAGGGTAGAAAGTTAAAAGTAGTCTTTTAAGGGTCATGATCTGCATGTGAGCTTAGACCCTAGCTTGTTAGTCCATAGGGTAGAATAACCCCACAACAGGTACCGCTCCTGGTGTAAGTTCTATCAAGAAGTTGGTATCCCTTATCGGAGGTAGACCTAGTACCTCTTCTGGGAAGACATCCTTGTATTCTCTTAATATGGAGTGGTCCTATAGGTTTGGTTTTTCATTCTCAACAGATTCTAGTACCTGTATGGCATATAAGGAACACCCCTTTCTGCAATACTTTTTCATTTGAAGTGATGATATTTGTCTCACTGACACAGGCTTTTGAATCCCTGGGAGGGTCGTTTTTCTCCCTTTTTCATTTACACATTCTAAAGTTTTGTGATAACAATCCAATTTAGTTTTATAAGCATCCAACCAATCCATACCATTTAACAAGTCATAATATCCCATCAAAAGTATGTTAAGGGTTGCTTGGGTGGGCAATACACCCATGATGAATTGATAGGCTAGTATGACCTCTGCCACCTTTCTTTTGGTCCTAGTGGATAATCAAAACAACCACAGTTTAACATGTATAATTGGTTGTAGTTTACACTTATCCACAGTCTGAGGGTCCACATAACTCAAATTAGAACCTGGGTCAATTAAAATAGAAACTAGATTGTTGACGATCATACCTTCTAGCTCCACTACTGACGCTTGGAGGTCAGCTTGATTATTGTCCAAGGCTACATAGATTCATGATATGCTCCTAGCCACATAATTAATGGTGGTAGCTTCATGGATATTGTAGATTCTCTTACTGTTCTGTTTTCTGTGTGGGTAGTCCCTCAATCGATGATCTTCTCCACAACCCAAGCATTTTAAGGGTTACTTCTTTAGGTTATTGGTCTTTTCTGGGACTGTCTTAAAAGGTTTATTTCCAATTTGAGAGGGGAAATTTTTCTGATATACACTTCTAGTAGGAAGGCTTCTTCTATAATATTTTCCATAGTTCTTAAATATTGAGGATTTAAACCCCTTCTTCTGGAATTCCGAACTACTCCTCTTCTTCTAGTCCTTGTGAGATCTTATCTTACTCCCAAACTATTCATAACAATACCTCACCTTCCAGACAGTTTCTTTTAAGGTCTTTGGTTCATTGAACTCAATCCTGTCCAGGTAGGTCTGAGGTAACCCACTAATGAACCGTTGCATTTTTACCTTTTCATATTTTATGTAGGGTACATACCTTAGTAGTTCAAGGAATTTATTGACAAATTCATCTATGGTGAGCTTCCCTAGTCTAAGTTCATAGAATTCCTTAGTCTTCCCATCCATGTATCTCTTTGACAGATACTGTCTCCATGAAAATTCCTTCTCATTGGCTCCTTTCACATTCCTAAGGTCTTCCCACCAAATGGAAGCCTTTCCATTCAGGTTAAAGATGGCTATTCGAACCTTCAAGTTTTCATAGTAGTCATGGAATCTGAAGTATTTCTTTAAACCAAGTAGCCAAACTTCAACCTCTTCTCCCCTCCTAACCTCTCCATCGAAAGAGGGTGGTTTGAGTTTCTTGAATTTTTCAGGATCATGATTTTTGGAATGATTTTGCTTGTTTCCTTTCCTTTGAGAATGTGAGATTGCTATGCTACTAGAAGATCCTTCAAATTTGCCAGCTTCCTTTCCAGAGGACTCTACCAATGAGTGTCCCTTGCATCTAGGTTGGGCCTTCTTTGAGGCACTTCTCCCAATGTGGTAACATATACAGTCATGTTTTCAAATCTCACGTGGACTTTGAATTCTCTTCTTATGTCGTTGGTCCACATGACTGGTTGCACGTTCATGCTGTAGTTGCCTCTGTATGTAGGACAAGATCTGTAGCAAGACTGCGTTAATTTATATTTTTTTTATTCCTCCTATATTAATCTCTTGTTGTCAGCCTTTCAACTCTGTAATTCGGCCCTGAGGCTCCTTACAGTTTCAGCCATATCAGGAGGGGTTTCCACCACCCTCCTTTCGTCAGATTCTTCGTCTCTATTGTGGGATCCATCCCCCACTTCATGAAATTTCACCATCCTTTATTCTTGAAGTTTTCCCATGATTTATTGGCTGCTCAAGTGTTGAAAAAAAAAATTATTGTTAGCTAACAGTCTAGTAGTTCATGAACAATACATGGTTCAAATTCTTAAATGCACACATACGATAGAAAGTTTCATTCTTTTATTTAATAACATTTTTAACAAGGCTTTTTAAGAAAGAGGTAAGGTAGAGTGTCAATATTTTAAAAGTACTCCACATAGAGTTTTTAGGCGACTCGTCCATGAGCCCAAGAAGGCCAAGTGTTGTAACCATGCTCTGATACCAATTTGTAACACACTCACAATGGGGAAAAGATAAAAAAAAATTGTCCTCCTTATACGAACAGATCCTTTCCCTCTACGATTCCTAATTTGTGAAGTTCGGGACTCAGCCCGACCCTCCGGTCAAGATTCTTTGATTATCTAAGTCAAACAAGACTTTGGTACTTGATAGTCTCACCTCCTACTCAAACATAGGCCCTTCAGGCTTCTGGTGCAAGTCTTATGATACCCACAAGCTTCTCCTCCATGCTTCAAAGAAGACTTGGAGTTAGCGTTAGCCCCTTTTTTCTCGGCCCCTCCTTGGATGTGACCTTGGGTGATTTCCACATGACCTTTTCGGCTCGCAATTCTCCTCGAGGCTCCACATGTCCTTTCTCCAAAATTGGGGTTTGGATTGCAGCCCACCCTCAAATTTTTAAAGTTTGCACACCTTCGATTTCCGCAATGCTATGGGACTTTCGATCTCCTAATCTTGATGGTACTATTGAAATTGATGGTTCAGATATACCCTTTTCAAATCCACGAACCAAATCTGCCCCTCCTAAATCGACGGATGTGATCTCCTTCGTAATTATGGACTTCAGACTTTTCAAATCTCAAACCCTACTTTCCTTCGTACATCAATCTTCTAGAGTTGATGATCTACAGACACTTGTCCTCCTAAATCAACGAACCTACTTCTAGTTCAAGTGTTTGACCTTTGAACTAGATCAATGGTATTGTGTCCCTATTCTCGATCAATGGTCGAGATATCCTTTGGGTCTCCAGAATTCTGAGATCTCAAATCTCAAACTTCACCCCTTTTTCCCAATAGATTTTATCCAAAGGTTATAATCCACTGACGCGTGTCCACTTGATCTGACAATCAAGGATTACTTCAAGTCTTTACCTGGAGTCCATAGATTTATGCCACGTCTCCTCTAGATTTGACAACTATGAATTACTTCGGGACTTTACCCTGAGTCCACAGATTCACGCCATGTGTTCTCTGCATTGGACAGTTCAAATCTACTTAAGATGATCCGACGGTTAATGTTTACTTTGGGTCTTTTCCTGGAACTCACAGATCTAGGCCACATCTCTTCTAAAATATGACTGCTCAGATTCACTTCGGGTGATCCGATGCTTGATATTTACTTTAGACGATATGATGATTCAGATTCACTACTACTGATCGGACGATTGAGATTTACTTCAGATTTCCAGCTCTCCGAGCTTTGTAAATCTCAATTCTCAAACCTTGGTAAGTTCTCTCTCCTGCGTGTGCAAAGCTCTAAGGCTCGTGCACCTTTCTATGATCATACGACTATTTATCCTTTGCACTATTATCCAATGACCACTATCTCTCCTCCTCTTGAGCTTCTGACTTGCTTCGACTTAGAAGATTTTCTAAGTTCTCGAAGAATTCGACCTTTTCTCCTCATACAGGTGCGTCTCTTGGATTTCATCTGCGCTCCTAAAAGTGTTATCTCTTCTGAGTTTAATCTCCTTGAATCTTTCACCCTCTCGTGCACTCCTTGCATTTCAGGGATCACGCCAAACTCATATTGAAGGTCAATGATGATCGATGGTTCATAGAAATTTTGGGGCCCCAAAATGCGTGCTCTTTACCTGAGAGTTCGACCTCTGCAATCCAAAAAGTTCTCACTCTATTCTAGTCTAATCGGGATCATTGATCTTCCAGCCCATCGAGATCAATGAAAAGGGTGAATTACGGGCTGCGAACTAGCATGCCCACTATTTTCACCTTCACGCTCCATAGTGACTCCCCACCCTCGATCTTCGTTCATAGATCGAAGGTTCATAGCAATTGCAGGGTTCAACTTGAATATCTTGCAATTTGACATCTCGGAGCCTCGAGATCCAAGGTTCCTAGACCAAGGTTACATGTTTCTTCATATAACTCTCAGGATATGATCCCTTCTCTTAGTCAGGTTTTTGGTTAAGGGAATAGGCGCTAGTTCAGAGTCTCCTATTCTACTGATATGGAGGGAACACCTTGCCAACTCGTAGAGCTTTAAGCTTTGAATCAAGGAAAAGTAACTTTTGAGGTTACCAAATGATAACTATTCCCAGAGGCTTGCTCTGACTCCGGAACGATGATGTAAATTCCTAGGGAAAGTGCCTTCAAGTGATTAAACTGGGGCATATGGAAAATCAAATTGAAATATAGGTTCTCAAGGGAATGAACACATACTCATAATTTAATCATTTAATACAGAGAAAGAACCCTTTATAGACATGTAAATACTCACATGCATCCATTATTTACAGTTCAAATCATAAGGCAAGAAAACACTTATCAGAACCATAGAGCATGATGTGACTACTGAAAGGGGTGCTTGTTTCCACCCATCCATAGGCTCAGTCACTCCCAATGGATTTATCATTGGCCACCCCCGATCATAAGCCACAATGCTTCGAGATTCAATCTCTTACTTCCATATCAACAAAATTCAAGGATGAAGGTTACTCTCCTTCTCCCAATACAGAGATAGATAAGGATGAAGGTTACTCTCCTTATCCTGGCTCAATATCTATTTTTTGTGATCAGAACTCACTGTTCCTCTTTTAGTCCTTCCTCAGACGCGAGAGTTTCCTTTCTCGTCTCTGCATTTTTTTTTTCTGCAAGTCCTCCTCTGCCCACCACACTTCCTTCCTTGCCTTTCTCAACAATATTGTGTGTGGCTCGAATTCCCAGTTTGTGGTCATGTCTGAAAGCCTTATGAATGGGTGGTTTGCCCCATCCCCTCATTAACTCTTGATGAGGTCTTCCCACCTACCATCCTAACTGTAATTCATTCCTGGGTTAAAGGGTTTTTCTTATTTGAGCAATTAATCCCATCATGGTATTGGTTCTATGGAGGTTAATGCAACCATTTTGGGTCCCCTTCGTCACCTTTCATAGCATTCGTGGTTTTCTCTTATCACATCCCCTCTTTTAGCAATCATGCTTCACGTAATCATTTTCTATTAAAATAATAGAATTTACATTCATCGACCTTTTGTACAAAGTTCCATCAAATCAAACATTCACACTTTTAGGTTTTCCATAGTTCCGTGGCCAATATAGTTATATTTATAGATTGGGGGAAATAGGGCATCATCCTATAAAATACAAAAGTGGTTGTCATCCTAGAAATGACAACTATCCATATACCAATCATCACATTCATTCTCATAATCATACCAAGCATATATATTTTGAGTGTATTCGTCACTGATGGCATGCATAATATACCACTCTTGATGTGCCATGTGAAATATTATCTTAATGTCGGCCTGGAACTTTGTCGATTGTCATTGAAGCCTGAGGAGTTGAATATCCATTGGAAACACCATAAATAATATACCAAAATAAATATCTTAAAATTTTCTATCCAATGAATTTGATCTGGTAGCAATCTGAGCACCTTGTGAAAAATTATGATCTCTACAGTATTGTCTCCATCACGATGACCCTAGAAAATGGTCGATTTTAAATCGACTATATCTTCACTTCCAGAGCTCCCATACAAATGATTGTTTTTTTTAAATTGGTTGAAATTGTGAGAGGAACTCATATATGTAACTTGTTTTGGAAAATTCATCCCCATATGCTACAAAAGTAGAAAAATCATGTGGTCTTCCATGAAAAAACCCTGAAAAATTAGCAAATTTTAAAATGATGATAACTTCACTTCCTGGACTTCGATTCGAACAATTGGTTTTTTTAATTGGTTGTTTTTTTTTAGAGGAACTTCAGATCTACAACTAGTTTCTGCAAATTCTTTGCCAAAAACTATAGGAATTGTCCAGAGTGTTGTAGAACAATTTTTCTTCTTCAAAAAATATGCAAAATATAAAAAAAAATTGCCCCTTTTTTGTGGCTTAAGAAAGTTCTCTGATACCAATTGTTAAGTATCAAACAATTGAATACATAAATACCAAAATATATCGAGAGATTAATATAGAAAACCCACACTTTATTATTATCAAACCCTTAGGGTAGGGCAACACCATACAATGGATCCTATTATGGAAGGGATCCTCTCTTATTCACTTTCCTCTTCGATGGGGAAACCTCCTAATGAGCTACATGCTCCAAATAAAATAATTATTCTCATTCTTCTTGTATTTTGATTACATTTCTTAAACTTGTTTATATAGTTCTACCAACCACCTAAGAACATTCTAGAGGATGAACCTTCTAGAAGTGGAACATTCTAAGAAGTCCTCTTACATTTATTATGTTAATACTAATATATCTAAATACCATAGTGGACCTTATTTAATAATATAGTGGACTTATTCCACCTTACATTGAATGGCCTCCACTATTATCACTACGGGCCCTTCTCCCCCCCCCAAAAAAAAATTATAACTCTAGCTACACTACATAATGTGTGAGGTCAGGAAAGGAATGGATGACTGAAACACATTACAATATAATATTGTGCATGTGAGGCAGTGTGAGGAGAGAGAAAAGGAGGTATGAAGAGAAAAGAGGACCTGCAATTGAACATCAAGAATGTAGCATATATAGAACATCCACTGGGTAGACATACTCAGAATCTAAAGAGCATGGATGCCAAACAATACACAGTGGATCCATGACATGAAATGCAAGACCATAGATACGAAAGAATATAGGGTAGGTACATGTCATCAATTAGATCATAGGCATAAGACAATACAATCTGGCTCTATGTCATGTATACAATCATAGCCACCAATAAATACAATGTGGATCTATGACACATCATATATACATCAAGAAGACAACGAGAACTAAGGAAAGTGCCCCTGAAGTCTTCAAAGTACTCATAGATATGTGATATATTCCATCACAACTTGGGAGGAGATGCTGTAATGGAATTATGTTTCCTTGAACCCAATGTCTTCATCCCAAACCCCGATGGTACAAATCTACCTCATGCAAATAGATGAGTTGATGTTGAGCATGGTAGAAAACACCTGATTACTAGTCATTGATGTATACCATTAACAAATGTGATGGGATTGACCGATTAGGAAGATGGACCCCATGTTATCTAGTACAATCTAGTGAGTTTGAATATAGAATCTAATGTTGAAGACTCATAGAATCAATCTATCTAGAGTCAATTATGGAAACTTGTTGGCCCTTGGTTATGGAAGGTTGTGAAGATTAAGGAAAGAAGCATGAGTGTGAACTACGCGGAAGACAAGTTGACTGACATTGGGTCAAAGTGGCCAAAAGAGCAGAAAAGATGGAATGAAGTAAGAGAAAGAAAGTCGCTGGACAAGGATATTGAGGAAGACAGATCAAAAAGGAATATGGATTGTGGATGATACAACAAGAAGAAAAATCCACCAATGGATGCTTTGGAGCACCTCGCAAGAAAGAAGGAAAGACAGGATGGTGAAGCCCTGAAAACGTGGGTCAAGTTGACTAAGGGTTTTAGACACCTAGCGTTTTGGTATTTAGGGTTTTAGACACCTAGGTTTCAACCTAAGGTTGTTTGAGAGTCATTGTATTATATAAATAAAGGTCAAGAGGACCTGGGATGGGTTGGATAGAGGGGTTGGAATTCGAAAGAGATTATGTATGATGAGTGATTGTTGTTATTACTAGGAGAGGAGTCTTTGTTGTAAGATCTTCAGCTAGGTGCGAAGATCAACCTTGCAGCTGGGTACGCAGGGAGAGGAGAGAGGAGACAGAAGATAAGGAGACAAAGATTTGCAAGCTGACTGTAGATAGAACTGTATGCTTTCATCTAATATATTATAAAGCACAGTTCTATGGACTTAGCCTTAGGGAGAGGGAGAGCCACATATATCCTATTGTTGTGTGTGATTGATGTTGTGTTATTCTAATCTCTAACATACTGTTAATGCAATATTGTGTTAGATCTGAGGTATAGTTCGTGCAGTAGGCTTAAGAAAGGTAAAGAATAACTAGATATTGTGTGAGAGTGTTTCCCTGGACCCACTTTGCATTTCCTCTAGTTGTAGACACTTGTGTCCTACAACCCCCTATAGCTACTTCGGGTGAGATTGCATATGCTTTGCAGGTGTTTCCAAAAGGGCCAGTAGTTAGGGCTTGTTGGTGCATTGTTAGAATTGAACCTTGGGTCTGTCCCTGTGCCAAAAAATGGTTCTTTTTTCGGGATTGGGATCTTCTTGAGGGAATGTTAAGGTGGTTTCCATAAAAGAAAAAGATTCAGAAGTGGATAGAATAACAAGAGAAGGATTTCGCTGAAGCTCAGAATAAGAACACTAATATTAGTACAGAGGATTGGTTGGGAAGGTATATCTTGACTTATATACACGAGATTTTATTTGGAGGAATTCATAAGGAGCTATACAAGTGGCTATCCATATTAGCAGATACCCAGTTTGAGATCAGACTCAGACCGCCTGTGGTTTGGATGTCAACGTTGATCAAGAAGGTCAAGAGAGTTGATAACGTTGTGACAAGAGTAGTAGATCACTGGTTTGATAGTACCATTGGAGGGTATATCATTGATTATGCTATTGATAGAGTTGAATCATATATCCAAGCAGAGAGATATTTCTTTAAGGGGCCAAGAGGAAAATTTTTACAATTTTTTAAGTTGAATATCAAGATGCTATTGCTTGAGAAGAACATCCAGAAGATACAATAGTGGGTCATATTGAAAAATATAATGTTCAAGAATTCAGATAGCGACAACGACACAGAGGTTAGACACACGTGCAGTGGGAGAACTTTCAGAGAAGTTCCTCTAGTGGACTTGTTTGAAAACAATCACAAACCACCAACACAGGAAGAAGGGTTATATAATGGAGAAGAAGGAGCTATTGAACGAGGAACATTCAGAATCCATTAGGGAAGAAGAAGAGAAGACTAAAGAATCTCGCCGAGAAGAGTCAGAAACTTTAGGGACTATGCAGAATGTTGAAGTAAGTGCTATTACACCCCCTGTTGTTATTGGATAAATCAGTAGGTGAGGACACTAACTGGTCTCCCTAGATCCACCTAGATCTAGAACAAAACACACTAGAACATGACGCTTTCCTTAAGTTTTTAAATATTGAATTCACTAACTAAAGAGGGATAGTTGACATATCGTTTAAACACCACTTCCTCTCACCATCGCCATCCTAGCCCCATTCCAACGCTCATACAATGATGAACCTGCAAAATAATGCAACCAACCAAAGTGATAGTAATAGCATAAACTCAATATAAACCTATGTATGTGATCAAGGAATCATACAATAAAACACAACAAGCTTTATAGGAAGGAATCATATTACTGTATCATATTAAATGTGAAAGAGATATTACAACCATGGCCTTGATGTTGTAAGGTCCCTTCCAACTGTCCTTTGTTCCCCACACACTTCCACTCCAAGAATTCTGAGAGCATAGATCTGATAATATTCACAATCTATCTTGACAAAATGGCTCATCTAGACAAGCTAACAATCTCCAAATCTCAATCCAATCCAAGCTAATTCCAAAAGCCAAAGATAATCTCATCCAAGCCAACTTTCTCCATGAGATCTCCTCTCCTTTTATAAGTTGAAGAGGATAAGGTGAGGAGGTTAGGATGATCCCACTAAATCATGAAAGCGAGTAAGATCCAAACCATTAGGATTCCACCTCACCATGGAAGTTTCTCCTTCTAGAAGCATCGAGAAGATGCTCACTTTTCCCACGTATGAGCATTCTCACACCTTCTTATAGAGAACCTTGCAAACTTCTCGTAGCCCAGATATGGTGCAACCTACAAGAATCAGGCATTCACGCACCCTAGCCATAGTGAAACATGCGAAAATCATCTTTAATAGAGTTTTCATAAAGGAAAATGCAACTTCTTTTCTCAGGAAAAGTTCTTCTCCCTTATTTCTTCAGGAACTCAGGCCACTGACCCCTCTAAAGGAAAAAAATAAGTTTACATCATTAACAGTCTAGGGATGATGAAAATAATGTGTAACACCTGTTTCTTTAACAAAAGTAAGTAACCAAAGTAACTTAAGTTATCAGAACACTCAGAGCATTGGTACAAGTCGTTCGGTGCATACTCAAATAGGAACCCTAGGAATATCTATGGAAGATGAGATGAGGTTACCCACCTTTAGGGGAGATGGATCTGAAGAACCTGATCAACATCGATTCTTAGGCAAAGTTGTATGGAGTATTAATAATGTCACCGACGAAGCTGTTAAGAGAGATCAATTTAGTACTACCCTGGGAGATCACGCACTAAGATGGTACATGAAGTTCATCCAAGGAGTTGTCCAGATGAAACCATTGAATGAGATCAAGACTACGTTGATTGCAGAATTCAAGAAACCCAAGTCAAAGTCCCAATGCATCACAGAGTTGAAAGAAATAAAGCAGAAAATAGTTGAACTTGTTTGGGAGTTTGATCAGAGGTTTAAGACCTTGAAAGGTCATTTGAGTTTTCAGATTCTTGAAAAAAAAAATAAAGAATGTTTCATTGCTTCCCTCTTACCACACATTAGAGTCCTCTAACGAAAGAGAAGATCGCTTCATAAGTTGAGGCACTGAATATTTCTATGAAACTATAATCAACCCCTATGGGAGAGTCCAACTTAGGTATGAGTAAAATTTTGAGTCAACTAACTAGCTTATCACTGCAGGTCGAAGATATGAATAAGGATAAGGGAAAAGATAAAATAGAAGATATTTGGTGTATCAGATGAAAATCAAAAGGCCATGATAAATAGAATTTCCCTCTATTTTATGAGTACTTGGCTTCAGGAGCCCCGAGCCATTTGAAGCAGGTTACTCTACCTTGGTGCGAGGTATGTAGAAATAGACATCGCCCTGGAGAATGATATTACATGAAAAACTATGTCCGGATACCAACCAATATTTACTACACATTTTGTAAATATGAGGGGCATGATGAGAAATATTGTAGGTCTTATGACCTCTTGCATGAAAGATCAAGAGACACATATAAAATTCAAGGCAAGGTACAACCAGAAGGAAATACTATGCAGTTTAACTCCCTAGGAAGAGGAAACTTCAACCGTCATGGTGGATTTAGGGGAAGTGGTCAAGGAGGCATGGGTTGAGGTCAAGGTTAGATCATTTGTTATAACTATGCACAACCAGGTCACTTGGCAAGGGACTGTTAGAACCCTTGTACCACTTGTAGTTACTGCAATTCATTTGAACATGTCATAGAATATTGTCCTGCGACGTTAGCCAAACTTCAAGAAAGACGAGGAGGGAACCAAAAAGTAAAACTAATCTTAGCAGAACCTCATAGAGCAGATCCTAGATTCGTTGTTATCACTAGAAGAGGCACTGCTATAGGAGAAGGAAGGGTGACCCCAGGGAAGATTATAGAAGAATCAGGAGTTAGAAGAGTTGAGGAGAAGACACAGGAGTTTGATCCAAATAAAGAGAATCATACATTTGAAGAGGAAAGGAAAGAGTTTGGAAGAGATCAGGATTCTTCATCAAAGGCACAACCAGAAGTGAGAGATTGTGGAATTCCCCTTGCCTTTTGTTACACATCAAAATTACTCACTTCAATGATGACCCATTGTCGTCATTACTAGTGTCGCAAGTGTTTCATTATTGGCCTTAAGTGTCGAAAGTGTCACAAACATCATACTGTCATCTTGCATATGTCATGTCTCTAACAACATCATAAGGACACTTAAGACACCCTCAAAGAATGGTTTTAGGACGAGAAATCATTTGATGAAGAGTACAAAGAATTTGCCATGAAGAAAACCACTCAAAAATGATTTTTGGAAGGCAGCACTCCCTTACCCACTGTCAGGGTGCACCGGTGCTCCCTGTCCTTCTTTGGGGGAGCATTGAAATTCTCTGTGCACCATTTTGGGGGGGCACTTCCCTTTCTGAGAAAATTTTGTTTTTTTGAGATAAATCAGGGAAGAATCCCCTCAATCTCTAAAGTTGGTTGGATTCGAATCAGAGGTCAAGGCATGATCTTAGGGGATATCCACAACTAAAGGAAAGGAATCCTCAACTTATCCCAAATATCTCTCAAGTGGTTGGGCCTCTCCAAGCTTATATAAGGAGGCTTTCTCATGGTGAAAGGTACATGATAGGATATAGAGATTGAGAGATACCAAACTTATGATCTCATGAGGGAGATATCATTGAAGCATCAACATTTTGTGTGTGGATTATTTGAGCAAGGGTCTACACAAAGAGAGCTTGGTGAAGCTGTTGCACCTACATCTATGGATGTAAGCATTTCACTTTGTTTTCATTAATATAAATCTATGCTTGGCATGTTTCCTTTAAAGTTTGTGTACACTTCATGAACTTTCATAGATCCATTATGAAGCTAATCATGGTATAGTAGAAGGTATGTTTTGTTGTTGTTTCTCATTGTATTGCAGGACCCTTTGAAGAACTTGGAGATCAATATCAACCTGGATCGAGCAAGGAAAAATGTCGGTAAAAGGTACTTACCCTTCTTCCTTCTTCTTCTTTGAATAGTTTAGCTTCATGAAAAGGAATTTCAGTGTCCACAATAACACTTTTCTGTCTTGGTCTTAGGATTCTATATCCCAAAAGAGAATCCACTTATCGACTGGGGGATTTCTCTGTAACACCTTTGATCAGTCTGCTTCACCTGGAAAAGGAAAAGAGGTAAGCAGACTTATGGAATTCTTATGTACTTGCATTCATTTGATTAAGGATGAGAAAGCCATATAAGAACTACAAAATTCAATCAGACAATATGATATAGGAAGGGTAGATACTCTACTGAATAAAGAATTCCATCAACTATCCAAAAAGAGAAGGACAAATAAGGAACTACACCTTAATTCCCAAATTGGAGATTATGATATAGATTATGTGGTCCTCGACTTAGGGTCAAAGGTCAATGTTATGACGAATAAGACTTGGGAACTGATGGGAAAACCTAAGTTGATCTATTCCCCTATCAGGATTAGGATGGCTAATCAACATGCAACAAGCCCCTTTGGTAGGATGGAACATGTCCCTGTGGACATCGACGAGGTAAGAACGCTTGTGGACTTCGAGGTGATTGATATAGTTGATGATAACTGTCCTTATCCTGTGTTGTTAGGAATTGATTGGGATTTCAACAATTCCACTGTTGTTGACTTAAAGAAAAGAAGAATGACATTTGAAGGCAATGGCCTTAGGTTCGTTGCACCTCTAGATCTCAATGAAGGTCAAATATACATAGAACCTATCAGAGAAGAAGACTGCACATATGAGCTAGAGAATATATATAAATTGACAGCAAGACAAAAGGATTACATTAACCCTACAATAGATGGGAATTTAAGTTGGTGAAGTGACAACACATGTTCATCAAACTTATAAGAAGCACTAGAGAACTGGCATAACAAAATGTATGATGTTTTTGCATGAATATGTGCCAGATTGAGTAAGGAAGTTCATTGGATTGGCACAGAAGTAAGTAACTTACCCACATTTCATGGTTTAAATCATTTAGAAACATTTTTACTGGCATTTGAAATTTTTTAACTAGTACAACAGAGATTGTTGGCACTGGATGAGGCTTTGAAACCTACTCCAACAAGATGGTGGGGGACACATAAAAATAACATTGTGGAAAATCAGTGTATGCTTGAGTTTTGGATGGGCGTGTATGATTGCTGAAGATGGTCGTCGACAACCGTTAGATTTGCAGAAGTTGCGAGGGAGATAAGTCATCGGGAGATCGGATTTCTCAAGGTCGTGAGAACTGGGAAATTAAAAATCTCGAAATCCTGACATAATTGGGACCGTCCATTTGGAAGGACGCATGGCAGCGATCGGGCACCACCGAGAGAAAGGCTTCATCGGAGAATCAGGAATCGGAGTTTCGCGAGTCCTGTGAACAAGTGCATCAGACATCGCGAAATTGCGATATGTGATTTCTCGATAAGGCAGATAGCGTGTGGGCCACCCTGGAGGATAGGTGGCAGGTCAAAGGCCCATCGGAGGACCAACGTATCGGGAATCAGCAAATCGATATTCCCTTGAACGAAGGATCGGGGAAATCCCTAGAGGAAACCCCGACATGGAAACTGAACTGTCCATTCAGTGGGACGCGTGTCAGGAGTACGGAGGAATTCAGAGATCAGCATATCGCGGGTCAAAAGGGAGTATGCACATTGACATCATAAACCCCGAAACTCCGACGAGAGGTATGGTGGCGGTCATGTGATAACAAGTCACATGGACCATTGTGTAGCTAGAAGGGTCTAAAGCCCGGGAAAGGAGCACATTGGGAATCGGGATCTATAAGAGAAAATAACAATGAACATCAAGGATGCCGAAACCTGAAAGGCGCGCGTAGGTTTAATTCAAATTTTTTATGTGGGACCCAATTTCCCCAGAGCAATAAATATGGACCCAGAGCAATAGGGATCAGGAGAGCGTTGAATGATTTCGACCCATGGTCTTAGGAAGGGGTCGATTCCCTTCTCTAATGTGTGTGATTTGCAAGCAAAGCAGAGTGATGAGGATTTTGAAAGGTCACATCGGTCTTTTTGCAGGACGTGGAGGCCAGTTTCTGATAGTAGGGACATCTACAGGTTGTTGAGGTCATTTGTGCAGGCTGCACGGAAGGTTTGAGTAGGGAGGAACCTCATTGTGGTAGCTGGGTGGCAGATCTACATTGACAGAGAGTTCTCTGCAGTGGGTTTAGCAACTATAAGAGCAGAGGCATCATCACCAGGTTTATTGTCTTGTTTAATATGTTTAAGAGACTTTTGCAGCTATCTTACAGTCAGTAGATCTGTGTTTCCTTTAGAGATAATTGCAGTTGTTATCATTGCTACTAGAAAATTGTGTATTAATATGATTTCTGGATACAAGTCCTGATAAAATGCCAGAACTGTCTCTTCTGAAAGAAGATGATGGCTACCACATAGAACACATGTGAATCCGGGGTTGAAACTGCCTGATCCAGTGTGAAAATTAATGAAACGTGGTCAACAGTGAGTTTGAGGGTTAAAGCCTTCAGTAGAAACATCCTACTAGTAGAAATTGGTGTTATCTTCAGGGGGTTGAAGCTCCCTTCCAGGAAAGGCTGGTAAACGAGAGAAGGTTGAAGCCTTCTGTAGGTAGAATCCTACATACTAGTAAGAGTCCGCACTAGTACAAT
Organism: Picea engelmannii; assembly: GCA_009831015.1. Classification (NCBI taxonomy): domain Eukaryota; kingdom Viridiplantae; phylum Streptophyta; class Pinopsida; order Pinales; family Pinaceae; genus Picea; species Picea engelmannii. The sequence continues at coordinate 934,290 of ML781662.1, forward strand.
GTTGTAAAACGTTTTCTTAATAATAATTATTGAAGACAGAGACAACGACAGTGGTGGTTTTCTCCCGATTTGGGTTTCCACCTTAAATCCTAGTGTTCATGTGTCTTACTCATGTGTGTTGGTTTATTTGTTATTTACTGCACTAAATTACTGCTTAATAGACATCTAATGAATGAAGAAATTCATAATAAGATCTCTGAATGCACTCATGTTTTCCTAAGACTATACAATAGCTGGTCTCTACAAAGAAACCTAAGGTTTTCAGTGAAAGAAAAGAGAAAAACAATTGATTGCTCAAAATACTGATTCACCCCCCCTCTCAGTATTTCTCAACAATTGGTATCAGAGCCAAGTTCTTCTGAAAAGGCTTAGCCGCTAGAAGGAAGATCAATCAAAATGAGCAATCAAGAGGGAATAGCATCTATCAGGCCTCCACTCTTCAATGGAAACAATTTAATCTTCTGGAAAACAAGGATGAGATCTTATCTTCAGTCTCTGGGAGCAGATGTATGGTCTATTGTTGAAGGAGGATATCAATATCCATCTACAATACCAACAGATCCAATAGAAATAAAAACCTACGAAACAAATGCAAAAGCAGTCAATGCTCTGTTAGGAAGCCTAACTGAATCAGAATTTGTCAAAGTCATGCAGCTGAATACAACAAAGGACATATGGTACAAAATCATTCTGAGTTATGAAGGTGATGCAAAGGTAAAAAGTGCTAAACTGCAAACTCTTAGAATTCAATATGAGAATCTTAAAATGAATAATGAGGAAAGCATTGCCAATTTATTTTTACGTCTTGATGATATTGTAAATCGCATGAGAAATATGGGAGAAACAATAACCGAATCTACTTTGGTAGAAACATTTTTAAGATCCCTAACTGCAAAATTTGAGTCAAAAGTATCAGCTCTTGAAGAAAAGAAGGATCTTCAAAATCTTACCATGATACAACTACATAGCATACTAACTTCTTATGAAATGAGAAGAGGAGGACCATCTGAAGTCAAAGAAGCAATCTTTAGAACTTCTACAAAAGGAAAGGAAGTACAAATAACAGAAGGATTAGGGTATATCTCAGAGGAAGATGAGATAAACTTCGTAAGGAAACTCCAAACTGGGACAGGATGGTTTAGAGGTAAGCTTCCTTTCAAATATTTTGATTGTGGAAGAGTTGGCCATTATGCTGCTAAGTGTCCTTATAAAGAAACACATAAAAAGGGGAAGGAAGTAGCAAGAAGGAATAAGAATCATTTTAGTTCTAAAAAGAGTTTCTATACTTATGAAGATAGTGATGGGTTATCTGATAGTGAGGAAGAATGTGAACAAGACCTTAGACTTCTCATGGCACTTGAAAAAATATCTAGAGAAGAAAAGGATACATTTGAGGATGCTCTAGAAGACAATGACTTTCTTGATGAAAACAATAAAATCAAAATCTGTTTAGAAGAGAGTAAAATCACTATAGAAACTCTGAAAAATCAGCTTGAAGAAAAGGAGAAACATAATGAGAAATTAGAGTGTGAAGTAGTAAGTCTAAGAAAAGAAC
>ML781662.1:938142-1027199 GCA_009831015.1 Picea engelmannii
TACCAAGACCCCATGACAAAAATGTCATTGGAACTAAATGGATATTCAAAAACAAGCTAAATGAGAATGGGGAGGTTATAAGAAATAAAGCTAGACTTGTTTGCAAGGGGTATGCTCAGCAAGAAGGTATAGACTTTGAAGAAGCCTTTGCTCCTATAGCTAGACTTGAAGCCATAAGAATGTTTCTTTCCTTTTCAAGCTTCCAACAAATCAATGTTCATCAAATGGATGTTAAATATGCTTTTCTCAATGGTGATCTGGAAGAATAAGTTTATATAGAACAACCAGAAGGATTCATCTTTGGAAATGATGAAAAACTTGTTTGTAGACTTAAAAAGGCTCTCTATGGTCTCAAACAAGCTCCAAGGGCATGGTACTATTGTCTTGACAAATATCTCCACCAACAAGGATTCTCAAAAGGATCTACTGATAGCAACTTATACACAGAAACTAAAAATGACAAACTACTAATTGTAGTTGTATATGTTGATGATATCATTTTTGGAAGTAATGAAGACTCTATGAGTTAGAAATTTGCTTCTGATATGCAGCAAGAATTTGAAATGTCTTTACTTGGGGAACTAACATTCTTTCTTGGATTACAAGTCCAACAAGCAACAGATGGCATTTTCTTATCAAAAACAAAATACCTTAAGCAAATTCTCAAGAAGTATGGCATGGAAGATTGCAAACCTGTAAGTACACCAATGATAACTGGATGTAATCTCAGTTCTAATGATGATTCTCCCACGGTGAATCAGCCAGAATACAGATCTATGATAGGAAGTCTACTGTATCTCAATGGGACAAGAACATACATTATGCATGCAGTTGGGATTGTTGGACAATTTCAAGCCAATCCAAGAGAGTCTCACCTTCAGGCTGTGAAAATAATATTCAAATATCTACAAGGAACTCAAGATTTTGGACTATGGTATCCAAATAATGTTGATCTTACTCTTCATGCATACACTGATGCAGATTGGGCTAGAAGTGTTGATGATCGCAAAAGCACTAGTGGTGGTTCATTCTACATGGGGCCCCAGTTAGTATCTTGGCTCAGCAAGAAACAAAGTTCCATTACCTTATCTACAACAGAAGCAGAATATGTGGCTACAACATCATGTTGCACTCAACTTCTTTGGATGATGCAAACCCTTCAATATTTTCAAATGAAATGTTCACCCCTTGTCTCTATTATGTGTGATAATACCAGTGCCATCAGTATCTCAAAGAATCTTGTTACGCATTCCAAGACCAAGCACATTCCCATCAAATATCACTTCTTACGAGAACAAGTGCTTGAGAAAAAGGTGAAATTGGAGTATGTTTCCTCCAAAGAACAAGTTTTTGATATATTTACCAAACCTCTACCCAGGGAAGCGTTCGAATATCTCCGACAAAAACTGGGAGTAGTCTTTGCTATGCAGAGGATCAGGTCTACCTAATTACAGAAGCCTCAATTGGTTGTAAGGTGCTGATGAGCATCTCTACATGCTTTGGCTACAGGGGCGCCTTGGTCATGCAGCATGATCTCAGGGGGAGCATGGTATTGTCCCCTCTTTGCCATTGATGTCAAAGGGGGAGGAAAAAGAAGAGTATTGCCATCAATGACAAAGGGGGAGATTGTTGGAAATATTTTCATTGATGGCAAAGGCTGAGGCAAAGGAAGAAGAAGAGTTTTCATGTAAGAAAATTAGTGTATGGTTGAGTTTTGGATGGGCGTGTATGATCGCTGAAGAGGGTCGCCGAAAACCGTCAGATCTACAGAAGTTGCGAGGGAGATAAGCCATCGGGAGATCGGAGTTCTCAAGGTCATGAAAACCAGGACATTAAAAATCTCGAAATCCCGACATAATCGAGACCGTCCATTTGGAAGGACTCGTGGCAATGATCGGGCGCCACCGAGAGAAAGGCTTCATCGGAGAATCAGGAATCAAAGTTTCATGAGTCCCGTGAACAAGTGCATCAGACATCGCGAAATCGCGATATGCGATTTCCCGATAAGGCAGATAGCATGTGGGCCACCCTGGAGGACAGATGGCAGGTCAAAGGCCCGTCGAAGGACTAGCGTATCGGGAATCGACAAATCGGTATTCCTGTGAATGAAGGATAAGGGAAATCCCTAGAGGAAACCCCGACGTGGAAACTGAACCATCCATTCGGTGGGATGAGTGTCAGGAGTACGGAGGAAGTCGGGGATTGGCATATCGCGGGTCAAAGGGTCGTATGCACATTGACATCGTAAGCCCCGAAACCCCAACGAGAAGTATGGTGGCGGTCACGTGATAACAAGTCACATGGACCATTGTGTAGCCAGAAGGGGCTAAAGCCCAGGAAAGGAGGACATCGGGAATCGGGATCTGTAATAGAAAATAACAATGAACATCAAGAATGATGAAACCTGAAAGGCGCGCGCAGGTTTAATTCAAATTTTTTATGTGGGACCTGATTTCCCCAGAGAAATAAATATGGACCCAGAGCAATAGGGATCAGGAAAGCATTGAATGATTTCGACCCATGGTCTTAAGAAGGGGCCAATGCCCTTCTCTAATGTGTGCGATCTGCAAGAAAATCAGAGTGATGAGGATTTTGAAAGGTCGTAGGGGTCTTTTTGCAGGACGTGGAGGCCAGTTTCTGACAGTAGGGACATCTATTGGTTGCTGAGGTCATTTGTTTAGGCTGCACGAAAGGTTTGAGTAGGGAGGAACCTCATTGTGGCAGCTGGGTGGCAGATCTACATTGACAGAGAGTTCTCTGCAGTGGGTTTAGCAACTAGAAGAGCAGAGGCATCATCACCAGGTTTATTGTCTTGTTTAATATGTTTAAGAGACTTTTGCAGCTATCTTATAGTCAGTAGATATGTGTTTCCTTTAGAGATAATTGCAGTTGTTATCATTGCCACTAGAAAATTGTGCATTAATATGATTTTTGGATACAAGTCTTGATAAGATGCCAGAACTGTCTCTTCTGAAAGAAGATGATGGCTAGCACATAGAACACATGTGAATCCGGGGTTGAAATTGCCTGATCCAGTGTGAAAATTAATGAAACGTGGTCAGCAGCGAGTCTGAGGGTTAAAGCCTTTAGTAGAAGCATCCTACAAGTAGAAACTGGTGCTATCTTCAGGGGGTTGAAGCTCCCTTCCAGGAAAGGCTGGTAAACGAGAGAAGGTTGGAGCCTTCTACAGGTAGAAGCCTTCATACTAGTAAGATTCTGCACTAGTACAATGTTGTAAAAAGTTTTCTTAATAATAATTATTGAAGACAGAGACAACGACAGCGGTGGTTTTCTCTCGATTTGGGTTTCCACCTTAAATATTGGTGTTCATGTGTCTTACTCATGTGCGTTGGTTTATTTGTTATTTACTGCACTAAATTACTGCTTAATAGACATCTAATGAATGAAGAAATTCATAATAAGATCTCTGAATGCACTCATGTTTTCTTAAGACTATACAATAACTGGTCTCTACAAAGAAACCTAAGGTTTTCAGTGAAAGAAAAGAGAAAATCAATTGATTGCTCAAAATACTGATTCACCCCCCCTCTCATTATTTCTCAACAGATGGTGGGGGACACATAAAAAGAACATTGTGGACTAGATGTAATCTCGCACTTTGATGAAAGCACATTTTTCAGACAACATTGAAGAATGGGAATTTCAATACACAGGTCAAAGTTGTTTGAAGGACCATGTGCAAGGTTGTGAGGAGACCTGGAGTAGTATTCCTCAAGAACAATGGGTTCATAAATTCATCAACACATTGGACACAACGCCTATCAATTGGTATCTTCGAGAAGAACTATGCCTCACCACTTCATATTGGTATGGTATAACTTAGAAATTTATAGCTACATTTTCATTTGAAATCCATAACCTTTCAGTAGATAAAGCTCTACAAGTTGTCAGACATAAAGTCTTTGAGGAGGCACCTAGCCTCCCTGTGGAGCAAGAAGAGCATGAATGGACTGCACCTCTTCATAAACTGCAAGGATTTTACAATATCAATGCCGATGAAGATGATGATCCTAGGAATGTGAACATCATAGAAATGGAAGGACATAGAGACGTATAAGGACCATGAGTCGAACTACCTTTCATTGGGCAGGCGATCAAAATCAAGAAATTTAATATTGGAACAGAGTAAACACCTAAGCTTGCTAATGTTGGGGACTACTAGGATGATGCCACTATTGATAAGATCACATAATTATTGCATGAATATCAGGACTTGTTCCCAACCAAGTTCACTGATATGTAGGGCATAAAAGGATGCATGGGAGAGATGAAGATCCCCTTGAAACCATATGTAAGGCCAGTTAAGAAGAGACCCTACATATTGAATCCCAAATATAAGGAAAAAGTTAAGATTGAACTAGACCGAATGTTGGAAGCAGGAATCATAGAGCCTGTTGAAGAGTCAAAATGTATTAGTCCTATGGTCGTACAAGATAAGAAGATAGGAGAGATCAATATCTATGTAGATATCAGAAATCTTAATGACGCCTATTTGCATGACCCATTCCCTAAACCGTTTATAGACGAAGAGTTAGATAATGTAGGAGGATAGGAGGTATATTCCTTTACAGATGGATTTTTAGGTTATCACCGGATCAAGATTTCCAAGGAAGATCGCCACAAAACCACATTTGCAACAGAATGGGGTTGCTACCATTACACAATGATTCCTTTCAGATTGAAGAATGCACCAACCATCTTTTCTAGGGTGGTGGTCGAAGCATTCAAGAAGTTTTTACATAATGTTTTGGAAGCCTATTTTGATGATTGCAATGTTTTTAGCTTATTAAAAAATCATATTGAATGTTTAAGACTAATGTTGTATAAGTGCAGGCAATGTCAGATTGCCCTGAATCTAAAGAAGTGCATCTTCTTTTCACCCTTTGGAGTGTTGCTGGGCCATATTGTGTGTGAGCAGGGGTTGCTGGTAGATCCGTCCAAGATTTCCATTATTGTTGATCTACCCCCTCCTACTTCAGTTAGACAATTGCGCACCTCTCTAGGACATACTGGATACTACAGGAAGTTCATTAAGGGCTATGCACAGATTACAACACCCATGGAAAAGCTTCTGAAGAAAGATTGTCAGTTTCAATGGATAGAAGAATGTCAACAAAACTTCGACACATTGAAATAGAAAATGGTTATTGCGCCTATTCTGGTTTTCCCAGATTGGATCAAGGAATTTCATGTGCATGTCGATGCATATTCTATTTATTTAGGAGTAGTGTTAGCACCACCAAGATTATGAGATATTGACCACCTGTTAGCCTTTTCTAGCAAGAATCTCTCAACAACTAAGATAAATTACACCACCACTAAGAGAGAAGGTTTATCCATGGTGTATGCGTTGCAGAAGTTTTGTCACTACTTGTTGCGAGGCCACTTGAAGATGTTCATTGATCACTCTACATTGAAATACCTAGTCAACAAGCCAGTGTTCAGGGGAATAATACGCATATGGATCCTATTATTCCAGGAATATGATTTTGAGATTAGGGTCAAGTCAAGGAGAATGAACAAGGGACCTGACCACTTGTCTAGGTTAGAACATGGAGAGAAACCTACTAGTTTGGAGGATACACTACCTGATGCACAACTATTGGCCATTAGGAAGATTGATGATAATTTTTCTGAGATAGTCCAGTTCTTGTCAATAGGAATGGCGCCTCGCGAATACACAGTCATTCATAAGAAACAACTGGTAGTACATGCTGCAGATTTTTCACTTATATCCAAACAACTATACAAGATGGGACCTGATGAGATCTTGAGGAGATGCATTATGGAGGTAGAACAACCACTAATTCTGGCAGAAGCACATGAAGGCATCATAGGAGCACACTATGTAGGGAAAGAAACATTGCAGAAGGTTCTTAGAGATGGCCTCTGGTGGCCTACTTTACATAAAGATGCTAAGGAATACTATAAATCCTATGATGTATGCCAAATAGTTGGGAAGCCTTCCTGAAGAGATGAGATGCCTTTAACACCACAACTGACTTTGCAGGCATTTGAGAAATGGGAAATTGATTTCGTGGGACCTATAAACCCACCAGGGAAGCACACGAGAGCTAGATACTTCATCATTGCGACAAAGTATTTGAAAAGATGGGAAGAAGCAAGTGTAGTTAAGGACTGTAGTGAAACTACAATTGCACGATTTATATTTGAGGATATCATAACCAGGTTTGGATGCCCAAAGACCCTGATGAGTCATCAAGGTACACATTTGATTAATAAGACTATTGAAGCCTTGACTCAAGATTTTGAAGTTCATCACCAGAAGAGTACTCCTTACCATCCACAAGTGAATGGCATGGTCAAAGCTTTCAACAAAATATTGGAGATAGCGCTGACGAAGATTTACAGTGTGAACAGGGATGACTGGGATTTGAGAGTACCATTAGTGTTATGGGCCTATAGAATTACTTGCAAGAAGTTAACAATGCAGACTCCCTTTAAGTTGGTGTATGGCCTATAAGTAGTTGTCCCTATGGAATATTTAGTTCCTAGCTTGAGGATTGCAACATTCATAGATATAGATGACACTGGCATTATTCGAGAGAGGCTTTTGCAGTTGGTAGAACTAGAAGAAGATTTATTTGGTGCAGGATTCCATCAGCAGGTACAAAAGGAAAGAGAAAAGGCCTATCATGATAGGCACATAAAGAAGAAATCCTTTGTCACAGACCCCTGTGGTGTAATAGATTTTTCTCTTTTCCTCAAGGGATAGAATCCTTGAAGTCCTACGGGGGCCTAGCACAGGCTAGTTCTTCCCTATTCACCTTCCTGTGATCATGGGGTAGGACCATAGGCCAAACAAACCAGGCACCTTTCTGTGTTTCACGACTCAGTGTTACAAGTGAGTCCAATCTTAAAGGCAGAATGGCGAAGGGGCTCCGAAATGAAACCCTGGCCATAGATCTAGGCACGCAGATTCTAGCCGTCCAGATCTACCCACCACTTAATTACAAAGCACTAGATCTCATTCTTTAGTCCCTATATCAATAGGACCACACACATGCCTAAATGTAGGCACCTTTTACAACTCATGACCTCGCGAGTCGGGAGTCGAAGACACCTGAATTTTCTTCACCAATCATCGATACCCGAGATTTTGATAGGGTATGGCTTCCTTCTATCAGTGTGCTCTGTGCGTGACCACTGGCTAGGATAAATTCTATCTCCTGTCACTATTCGCCACTTCATGAGTTCAACGGTTGAACTCCTATTCCTTCCTAATGCGATCCTCCAAGACTTGAAAGTCAGTGAAGGTTGACCTTCTTGTCACACTTCTCGCAACTCGCCACTTCGCGAGTTGTAGCATCAAATCTTGGCACCTTCCCTTCATGAACCCTCGAGAAGTGATATTTATTTTCCTTCTTGCGACTCGGAACTTCGTGACTCCAAGAGTTAGGTCTTCCGCCTCCAAACTCACAAATCCCCGATACGCAAAATGGTCAGATCTCTACCACCTATCCTCTTACGTGGACGGTCCCGGTGTCTTTGGGACTTTTGGGATGTAGTCGAGTTCACTCTCCCACCTAAGTAAAGGTTAAAATTGATGGATTATAGAGCTCTGATGGGTCCCTGGGATCTACGGTTCAGGATCCCATCGCTATTTGCTAAGGCTGAAAGGGTGAGGTGTTAATGCCTATGCTCCTTCTCTAGATCTGTCGATGTTGACAGGTTTGGGGTATTCTTGAAGGGATTTCCAACCATTCATTTACCAAGCGATAGGGTATTTTATTTCTATATTTGAATCTCGCTATCCCTTCTGAGCTTGAATCACAAAGTTAAAATTTTTGGAGCTTCAGGCTCCCATGACCCCGAGGCCTTAGAAAGCTACTCTTTCTTGCATAAGGGTTTCGGACCTAGATTGCATGAACCCTTATACAGTTCTTGGGAAATTATCCCTGATCTTAATCGAGTCTCTGGTAAGGTTAAGTACGGTTACAAGGTTTATGGGGTAACTCTTGAAAAAGAGTACTCTCAAGGGGCCTTCCTAGAATATTATGAGAAACTAAGCAAATAAGATGATTCTCGGTGGAGCGAACCCATGTCCCACACTTAATCATTTGTGCAGAAAACAACTATGGCATGTAAGCATACACATGCATCCATTATATCAAATCAAACGTTAGGTAAACACTTCTATTCAGAACTATTTACAAGCACATAAAACTCCATGCAATTATTGCATTAATTTCAAATAACACTTATCAAAAATAACACCAGAGGTGATAAAACTGTTGAGAGGGGTGATTGTTTCCACCCAACTGTAGGCTCAATGACTCCCAATGGATCTACCACTAGCCACCCCTGAGCTGAGACCATGATGCTACGATACTGCTTCTCGATTTGCTAGTGACCGAGAATGAGGGTTACTCTCCCCCTTTTCTGCTATCACTCACTTTGCATATCTCCAGAGTTCTTCCTCCTTCCCTCGTGTCTGCCTCCTCCACACTTCTTCCTCATGAATTTCACCCTTGTGAGGTTGCATGTGGCATGATTTCCCTCACGGTGGTCAGACCCAAGGCTCCTACAGATGGGTGGTTCACTTCCCCCATCCCCCATTAATTCCTGAGGAGCCATCTACCTACCAACCTACGAGTAATTCATTTTAGGCCAGTGAGTCGCTCTTGGTTCTCCGAGCCAGTGAAGTCCAAATATGGTATTGGTTTCGGTGGAATTTAATGCCACCTTTCCAGGTGCCTTCCACCACCTTTCTCCAGCCATCGTGGTCTCTTTTTCAACACATCTCCTCTCATCAGTTCTGCAATATATATTCATAATATTATTCACATTCATTGACCTTTTTCACAAGGTCTATTCACTTCACACATTCTCATTTTTGAGTTTGCCACAGTTCTTGGCCAGTATCATTATTTTTACAAACTGGGGTAAACAGGGTGTTACAATTCCCTCCCCCTTAAAGGAACATCGTCCTTGATGTTCTTATCTATCAACATGACATGCATGTACAGAAGTAAACAAAATTGGATATGCCTGTCTCATGGCATCCTCAATTTCCCATGTAGCCTCATCTGGGCCAAAATGTCTCCACTGCAACTTGACCTGTGCAATGGTTCGGTTCCGGAGAGGGGTTTCCTTTCTGTCCAGTATTGACTGAGGTTCTGGTAGAAATTATCCCTCTAGTTCAACCTGGATCACAGACCAGTCAATTATATGATTAGCATCATGTACATATTTCTTCAATAATGAAACATGGAAAACATTATGTGCTTTTACTGTGGGAGGAAGTGCTAGCCTATAGGCTACAGGTCCCACTCTATCTAGAACCTCAAAGGGTCCACAATACTAAGGTGCCAACTTGGCACAAGATCCCATTTTCAGGGAACTCTTCCTGGGCTTAACTCTAAGATATACATGATCTCCCGTTTTGAACTCTCTTGGAGTTCTCTTTTTGTCAGCATAACTTTTCTATCAGTTCTGGGCGACCTTCAGGTTTTGTTTTATCTGAGTCACCTGTTGTTCCATTTCTTTCAACATGTCAGGTAAAAAAAAAATCATGTTTATTGGATTACTCCAGCTAACTGGAGTGTTACACGGTCTACCATAGAGGGCTTCGAAGGGACTCATCTTTAAGGATGCTTGGTAGTCGTTGTTGTAGGCGAATTCTACCAGTGGCAGGTAGTCTTCCCACTTCTTGGGTTTGTGCATTACATGCATCCTTAACATATCTTCTAGTATTTGATTCACTCTTTTTGTCTGTCCGTCGGTTTGAGGGTGATAGGCGGTGCTAAAAAACAACTTCGTCTCTCAACCAACCATCAGTGATTTCCAAAAGTTGGAAGTAAATTTTGTGTCTTTGTCAGACACAATCTCTTTCGGCATACCATGCAGTTTGAATGTCTCCTTCATGAATACCTGGGATATATCGATTGCTTTGCAAGTGGAATTGACAGGGATAAAATGGGCAGACTTTCTCAATTTATCTACCACTACCATGATGGCATTGTTTTGTTTGGTCGATGTTGGTAATCCAGTGATGAAATCCATGGAGATGGTTTCCCATTTCCATCCTGGGATTGGTAAAGGTTGCAATAATCCTGTTGGGTGTCGATGTTCTGCTTTAACCTGTTGGCACTCTATGAATTTAGCTAGGTACTCGGCTATGTCTTTCTTCAATCTAGGCCAATAAAATTGTTTCCTGGTGGCAATGATCATTTTCTGGTATCCTGGATGACTCGAGTAGGGTATTTTATGTAGTTCATCCACAATGAACCTCTTCAAGTCATCACAATCTGGGATATAAAATCTACTTCTATAAGTGAGAATACCTCCTTCGGTCTTCTGGTAGCATTCATATTTTACTCTGGCAGGCTCTTGCTATAGGTACATGGTCACGGTCTGGACGAAGGGATCTGTTTCTTATGCATTGTTTATTCTTTCCTTGACATATGTCTTCCAGGTTCTCACCGCTACCAGGTGAATTGTTTTCATTCTTTTGCTAAGGGCATCGACCACCCTATTTTCCTTTCCTTTAATGTGTTTGATCTCAAAATCAAACTCACTAAGGAAGGCCATCCACCTAGCTTGTCTAGTGTTGAGATTTGGTTGATCAAACAGGTATCGCAATCCAGGTATCGCAATCCACAGTGATCCGTCATAAGTATAAATTTTCTCCCTAGGAGGTAATGCCTCCACATTTTCAAGGCATGCACTATGGTAGCCAGCACTAGATCATGGGTCACGTAGTTGACTTCGTGCTCATTCAATTTTTGGGATTCATAGCAGATCACACTTCCTCCATGCATATGGACTCCTCCAAGCCCTTCCTTACAGGCATTTGTGCACACGAGGAATTCATCTTCTGGATCGACGATTTTAAGCACGTGTGCATGGGTCAGTAGATGTTTCAGGTTTTGAAATATTTCTTCACATTTATGTGTCCACGGGAATTTCGTCCCCTTCCTCTGGAGGGCAGTGATTGGATAACCAATCTTGGATAATCCTTTTATAAATCTTCTATAGTATCTTGCTAGTCCCATAAAGGATCTGATGTCTGAAACATCCTTTGGGGTAGGCCATTCCATGATAGACCTGATTTTGTCAGGGTCTACCGCTACTCCTTCTTCGGAGAGAACATGGCCTAAGTAATGTATTTTCTTCTAGAAGAATTCACATTTGTTGAATTTGGCATAGAGCTTATGTTCTCTTAGAACTTGCAGCACAAGTTTAAGATGCTCTTCATGAAATTTTCTGTTCTTGGAGTAAATTAATATATCGTCAATAAAAAAAGAACAAATTTGTCTAGGAACTTGCTGAGTACATTGTTCATCAAGCACATAAAAGTGGCAGGAGCATTGGTCAACCCAAATGGCACTACCACAAGCTCATAGTGACCATACCTCGTTTGGAAGGCAATTTTATGGATGTCTTCACCCTTGATTTGGACTTGATGGTATCCCGAGCTCAAATCAATCTTTGAGAAAATAGACGCACCCCCTAATTGATCGAACAGGTCATCGATCCTGGGCAAGGGGTACTTGTTCTTTATGGTTACCTTATTGAGTTTCCTATAATATATACACATTCTAAGGGTATCGTCCTTCCTTTTCATGAACAGGACTGGTGCTCCCCATGGAGACACACTGGGCCGAATATAGCCCTTATCCATCATTTATTTTAATTGCAACTTGAGTTCAAATAACTCAGGTGTGCTCATCCGGTAGGGTGTCCTAGACACTGGCACTACTCCCAGTGCAAGTTCTATCGAGAAGTCTATGTCCCTTCTCGGAGGTAAACCTGGTACCTCTTCCGGAAACACATCTATGTATTCTCTCAGGATAGGGTGATCGTCAGGGTTTGGTTTTTCATCTTTGATTTTTTTCAACACCTGTATTGCATAGAGGGTGCATCCCTTTCGGAAATACTTCCTCATTTGCGGAGCTGATATTTGTCTCACCGAGATAGGTTTTTGGATCCCTTGAAGGGTTATCCTCTTCCCTTCCTTACTTACACATTCTAAGGTCTTATGGTAATAGTCCAATATGGCTTTATGGGCAGCTAGCCAATCCATACCAATCAACAGATCATATGATCCCAGGGGTAATATGTTAAGGGTTGCTTGGGTGGGGAGTTTACCCAACATTAATTGGCAGGCTAGTATGACTTCTGCTATCCTCCTTTTGGTGCCAGTGGCTAACTGTACCAACCATGGCTTGGTATGTTTTTGTGGCTGTAGTTTACACTTATCAACAACTTTAGGGGCTATATAACGCAAATTTGAACCAGGGTCAATCAAAAAAGACACTAGATGGTTGGAAATCATACCTTCTATTTCCACTGTTGAAGCTTGGTGGTCGGCTTGGTTATTATCCAAGGCTACATAAATTTGTGGCACACTCCTGGCCACATCATTGACAATAGTAGCTTCCTATATGTTTTAAATTCTATGACTATTTTGTTGTCGGTGTGGGCAGTCTCTCGGGAGATTTTCTTCTCCGCAATCCCAACATTTCAAAGGTTCTCTCTTTGGGTTATCAGTCTTCACTGATATGGGTCCAAAAGTTTTATTCCCGCTCAAGGAGGGAAAATTCTGTTGGTGCATACTCTGACCTGGAAAGTTCATTCTTGGGTTCTTCTTGTAGTTCTTAAATCCTGGGGATTTAATTCCCCTTTTCTGAAATCTTGAACTATTCTTCTGTTTCCATCCTTCACGAGGTTCTGCTTGATTCCCAAACTATTCATGACAATAGGCTGTCTTTCGAATAGTGTCTTCTAGAGTCCTTGGCTCATCAAATTCAATTCTATTACAATAGTCCTTAGGTAGTCCATTGATGAAGCATTGCACCTTTTCCTTTTTTGCTTTTATATAGGGTACATACCTCAACAAATCGAGGAATTTGTTGACATATTCTTCTATAGTATGTTGTCCCAGTTTGAGTTCATAAAACTCTTTAGTCTTTTCATCGAAATATTTTTCCGACAGATACTTCTTCAGGAAGTATTTCTCAAACCATTCCAAAGACAGGTCCTCTTCGTGAACCCCTTTCATATTATTAAGGTCTTCCCACCAAATGGAAGCCTTTTTGTTCAAGTTGAAGGTGGCCACTCAAGCCTTCATATTTTCTGAAAAGTCATGGACTCTAAAATACTTCTTTAGTCCAAGTAGCTAGGCCTCTGCTTCCTCTCCCTTCTTTATTTCACCGCAAAGGAGGGTGGTTTGGCCTTTATGAATTCTTTGAATTTTCAACCTTTGGATGACTTTTGCTTCTTCTGTTTTCTTCGAGGATATGAACTGGTTCTGCTACTAGAAGATCCCTCTGAATCGCCAACTTTCTTGTCAGAGGAATTATCTGATGCTTGTCCTTTACCTCTGCGGTGGACATTTTTCGAGGTGATCCTCTCAGTGTGTCCATTGATATCGCCATGTTTCTGAATTTCAGGTTCAAGCTGCATTTGTCTTTGTAGATTGGATAAACTCTGCAGTAAAACTGCGTTAATTTCTGTTTGATTTTCTTATTCTTTCATCATCCTTTCATTGTCGGCCTTGCAACTTTGTAATTTGACCATGAGACTCCTCACAATCTTGGCTAGATTTGGAGGGGTCCCTGCTGCCCTCCTTTCATCAGACTCTTCGTCTCTATTGTGGGAGCCTTCTCCCACTTCTTGGGGAGTCACCATACTATGCGTTGATAATTTCTCGTGGTTGATCTTCCACTTGTGTGCAAAAGGAAAAACACTAGTTGTTAGTCAATATTTATATTTATTTATAATCAGTACATAATTCATATTTTCACATGTACACACACACAATAGGGGTTTTTCATTCTTAACTTCGTCTTTTGATTAGGAAGGTTAAGATAGAGGGGGTGTTACTCTTTTTAAGAGTGTTTCGAACGGAGCTTCTGCGCAACTCGCTCATGATCCCAAGCAGGCCAAGTGTTGTAACCATGCTCTGATACCAATTTGTCACACACCCCTATGGTGTAATAGATTTTTTTCTTTTCCTCAAGGGACAGAATCCCCGAAGTCCTACTGGGGCATAACACAGGCTAGTTCTTCCCTGTTCACCTTCCTGTGATCACGGGGTAGGACCACTGGCCAAACAAACCAGGTGCCTTTTCGTTTTTCGTGACTCAGCGTTACAAGTGAGTCCAATGTTAAAAGTAGAATGGTGAGGGGGATCCGAACTGAAACCCTGGCTGTAGATCTGGGTGTGCAGATTCTAGCCGTCCAGATCTACCCGTCGCTTAATGAAAAAACATTATCTCTCATTCTTTAGTCCCTATATTGATAGGACCACATACATGCCTAAATGTAGGCACTTTTCATAACTCGCGACCTCGCGAGTCGGGAGTTGAAGACCCCCAAATTTTCTTCACCAATTGCTGATACCCAAGATTCTGATAGGGTATGGCTTCCTTCTGTCAGCATCCTTTGCATGTGACCACTAGCTAGGATAAATGCTATCTCCTCTCACTATTCGCCGCTTCATGAGTTTAACGGTTGAAATCCTGTTCCTTCCTTATGCGATCCCCCGAGATTTGAAAGTTAGCAAAGGTTGACCTTATTGTCACACTTCTCGCAACTCGCCACTTTGCGAGTTGTAGCGTCAAATATTAGCACCTTCCCTTCACGAACCCCTGAGAAGCGATATTTATTTTCCTTCTTGCGATCTTGTGACTCAGGACTTCGTGACTTCAAGAGTCAGGTCTTCCACCTCCAAACTCGCGAATCCCTGATACGCGAAATGGTCAGATATCTGCCACCTGTCCTCTTACATGGATGGTCCCGATGTCTTCGGGACTTTTGGGACGTAGTCGATTTCACTCTCCCACTTAAGTAAATGTTAAAATTGATGGCTTATAAAGCTCCGATGGGTCCCTAGGATCTACGGTCTAGGATCCCATCGCTATTTGTGAAGGATGAAAGGGAGAGGTGTTAACGCCTATGCTCCTTCTCTAGATCTGTCGGTGTTGACAGGCTCGGGGTATTCCCGAAAGGATTTTTGACTGTTCATTTACCAAGCGATAGGGTATTTTCTTTCTGTATTTGAATCTCACTATCCCTTCTGAGCTTGAATCACGAAGTTCAAATTCTCAAAGCTTCAGGCTCCCATGACCCCGAGGCCTTAGAAAGCTACTCTTTCTTGCATAAGGGTTCTGGACCTAGATTACATGAACCCTTAGATAGTTCTCAGGAAATTATGCCTGACCTTAATCGAGTCTCTGGTAAGGTTCAGTATGGTTACAAGGTTTATGGGGTAACTCTTTGGAAAGAGTACTCTCAAGGGGCCTTCCCAGAATATTACAAGAAACTAAGCAAATAAGATGATTCTCGGTGGAGTGAACTCATGTCCCAGACTTAATCATTTGTGTAGAAAACAACTATGGCATGTAAGCATACACATGCTTCCATTCTATCAAATCAAACGTTAGGCAAACACTTCTATTCAAAACTATTTACAAGCACATAAAACTGAACATGCGATTATTGCATTAATTTCAAATAACACTTATCAGAAATAACACCAGAGGTGATGCAACTATTGAGAGGGGTGCTTGTTTCCACCCAAATGTAGGCTCAACGAATCCCAAAGGATTTACCACTAGCCACCCCCAATATGAGACCACGATGTTGCGATATTGCTTCTCAGTTTTCCAGTGACCGAGAATGAGGGTTACTCTCCCCCTTCTCTACTATCACTCACTCTTCATATCTCCAGATTTCTTCCTCCTTCCCTCGTGTTTTCCTCCTCCATGCTTCTTCCTCGTGCATTTCCTCCTTGCGAGGTTGCATGTGGCACGATTTCCCTTGCAGTGGTCAGGCCCGAGGCTCCTATGGATGGGTAGTTCACTTCCCCCATCCCCCATTAATTCCTAAGGAGCCATCTACCTACAAACTTGCGAGTAATTTATTTCAGGCCAGTGAGCCGCTCTTGGTTCTCTAGGCCATTGAAGTCCAAATATGGTATTGGTTTCAGTGGAGGTTAACGCCACCTTTCTAGGTGCCTTCCACCACCTTTCTCCAACCATCATGGTCTCTTTTTCATCACATCCCCTCTCAACAGTTCTGCAATATATATTCATAATATTATTCACATTCATTGACCTTTTTCACAAGGTTTATTCACATCACACATTTTCATTTTTGAGTTTTCCACAGTTCTTGGCCAATATAGTTATTTTTACAAACTAGGGGAAACAGGGTGTTACATCCTTCAAGATAGGAGATCTGGTATTGGTATACGAAAACAAGTTCATGAATCATCCAGGGAAGTTCAGGACACATTGGCTTGGGCCATATGAGGTTGCTCACATTACAGAAGGAGGAGCTACGCAGTTGAAAACTTTGAATGGAGAATGGAAGGAAGGTTTGGTGAATGGGAGCCAGTTGAAATTGCACTATGACAACCAAATGCCTCACAACTCTTAGTAAAATAATGAGAATAAGGGTCCGGGTACCAGGTGCAGTTGAATCTGGGTACCAAACACAGAAAAGATAGTCTGCACAAGGGAAGAAGGGTGGGATAGAGTAGAAAGAATAGGCTTCTCTGTGCAGTCTGAAGTTGAAGTAAAGCAGAAGGTTCAGACCTGAAGTGCCTCAGGATGAGTCACATGTGAGTGTTGGGGGTTGCTGGCCCTTGGTTATGGAAGGTTTTGAAGATTAAGGAAAGAAGCGTGAAGTGAGAACTGCGCAGAAGACAAGTTGATTGAGATTGGGTTGAATTGGCCAAAAGAGAAGAAAAGACAGAGTGAAGTAAGAGAAAGAAAGTCATTGGATGGGGAGATTGAGGAAGACATATCAACAAGGAATATGGATCATGGACGACTCAGTAAGTGGAAAAATCCACCAATGGATTCTTTGGAGCACCTCGCAATAAAGAAGGAAAGACAGGCTAGCGAACCCCTGAAAATGCGGGTCAAGTTGACCTAGGGTTTTTGACACCTAGGGTTTTGGTATTTAGGGTTTTAGACACCTAGGTTTCGGCCTAAGGTTTTTTTGAGTGTCATTGTATTGTATAAATAAAGGTCAAGAGGACCTGGGATGGGTTAGATAGAGGGGTTGGCATTCGAAACAGATTATTTGTGATGAGTTATTGTTGTTATTACTAGGAGAGAAGTCTATGTTATAATATATTCATCTGGGTGTGAAGATTAACCCTGTAGCTAGGTTCACAAGGAGGGGAGAGAGGAGAGAGGAGATAAGGAGAGAAATATATGCAAGATAAGTGCAGTTAGAACTATATTCTTTCATATAATATATTATAAAGCACAGTTCTGTGGACATAGCCCTAGGGAGAGGGTGAACCACATATATCCTGTTGTTGTGTGTGATTGATGGTGTGCTCTTTTGATTTTTTACATACTTTTAATGCAATATTGTGTTAGATATAAGGTATATTTCACGCAGTAGGCTTAAGAAAGGTAAAGAATAACTAGATATTGTGTGAGAGTGTTTCCCTGGACCCACTTTGCATTTCCTCTGGTTGTAGACACCTGTGTCCTGCAACCCCCTATAGCTACTTCGGGTGAGATTGCATCTTCTTTGTAGGTGTTTCCGAATGGGCCATTTGTTATGGCTTGTTGGTGCTCTATTAGAAATTAACCCTGGGTATGCCCTTGTGCCAACAAAACCCACTATTGATCATGAGGAGGATTTTCACTAAGGACTACAAGCTCCAAGGTACTAGTTGGTTTCTAGATACCTCTCCTAGATAATGTGTTGAAGTCGATAGGAATACATATGTGTAAGGAGGGCCTTAATGTATTCCCCATCAGTCAACATGAAACCTACACTGAGAGATTATGTGAAGAGAGAGTATCACAAAGTACAATTGGCATAGGGATGGCCTATTTTGAAAGTCAACAAAACAACATATGGTGGAATCAAGCTTAAAATTCCCTTGAACTTATAGCACAACAAAATGGTGAATTTACAGCAAGACATAAGAGTTGGATGAATATAGTGCAAACATTTAGGAGGCATTTAAGAAATCTCCTTCATGACTGGAAGAGTAACTAGCCAGAGGAGTATATTTGACTCATATTACCAGGATGACTCATAGGAAAGTTAAAACTCAATTGTATGATGATGACTCAAATAGGTGCCATATTCAAGGGTGAATCAATTGATGTTACCATTTCAAGAATAGACTGATGGTGAAACCTCTGCCACTCTTTCATTTTAATTTTTTTTTGTATGTTTTCTCTCCTTCATGGTTTAATAGGAATGAAAGAATGATGAAAGTATGCTCGGTATGTACCTTTTTCATTTCCTTTTATGAGTTCAAAAAAGAGATAAACATGTACTCAGTAATGTCTTTTTCACGTTTTTTTATGAGTTCAAAAAATAGATAAAGTATACTTGGATGGAGAAAATGAGTGGCTAACAACTTACTCCTATGTTCTAAGTGCATGGAAATAACTTAAGAAAGATGAATGAAAGTGGTACATACAAGTGAGGTCCAACTGTTCTCTCCATGGGTAGATGGATGAAAAACAAAGTCCAAATAATGCAAGCGTTGGATGGTTAAGGATACTACAATAGCGGTAACCAAGGTATGGGAAAACCATAACGCAATGGCGGGAGGAATGACACAAGAAAAAAATGTATAGTCAACCATTAAGAAAAAATAAAAATAAAATTGGGAACACCCATAGGATATGGCCATAATATAGATGAAGAGAGAAGAATGAGGCTCAATCATCAAGTCATGGTAGGGCTAAAGGAGGGCTCCCATGCCTATGAGAAATCACAACATGGGAACCAAATGGAAATTTAGGTGCTAAGTAAGGATCCCTTGAAGGGTAGGCACTACTGAATAGGTTACGATGTGAAAATGGAATGGTTAATGTTGCAACCCAACATGATCAAGCCTAATGCATGTGATGACATAATGGACGGTCAATAATAAAATATGGGGAATGTGGGGAAAAACCTATCCTATATGCCATGTAACACACCTGACCCCCGAATACTTACTTAGGATAATGGGGTATCAAAAATATAGCTTCATCAAGCATCTCATCTCTCTAAACAATCCTCATAGATGAATTATGCTAGCTGAGAGTTTTTCAATGAGTGTACCCATGCTAAAAAATGAGCTCTAATTGGAAAGTTACAACCTCTTGAAGTTTTCATACTTTCAACTATCAAATCTACCTCAGTGCCACATGGAATTCACGTGGCACCCTATCACTCATGCCAACCGACGTGGAACTAAATTAAAATTTGGCATGATACCTGCCACCTGGCCTATTGGGAATTCCATATTAATGCCTCTGATCAATTGGGCCTATCTTTGTCATCATCAGGTTCTTCTCCTTTGGAGTTGTGAGTCACCCCAACCATCAAATTCTGATGACAAATGCTCTAATGATTCTATTTCTAGATCCAATGCTTCTTGGACCTTGACATACACTGACTCTTATTGTATCGATGCCTTTAACTTGAGACAATTAAAATCCACTCCTTTAACCTCTTATAGAGTGAATAGGTAGGACCTAAAACAATTCCGCAAATGATATTTCATCATGCCTACTCGTTGAACAATGATAGTCATTGACCTTGAGATCGTCTTCATCGTTGACTTATTCTCATGTCCTCATTGCAAACCTCTATCCCACCAACTTTCGATGAACGACTAATATCTATCGGCGTATTGATATGAAAACTAGTGTTGAAGAAAATACCTAAGTAATTTCAAGCCCTTTGGGACCACTCTCATCCTGTAGACCATTCAGATGTCGACACATGTCACCCCTCAAATAACACTAGCTTCCATGTTGGCACCCCCATCAACATTTCGTCACTCTCCCTTTTTCCTCATTTACTTAGGATCCACGATGATTTACGACTGATATTTGATCTCACCCATGCACCAATAAATTGTTGTCATTCATTCTCAATATTTCATCGTCATTGGCACTCCCTCGTCATCATCGAAGATTCTTTCTCCATTCCTTGGACTCTTTAACTCCTTCTCCTCACAATGACTATCTCGGTCTTCCCATCATGCCAAATTGACAAATGTCAATGGATATAGGGCTTCTTCATCGTTAGACCTTCTCTCTCTACTTATAAACTTAGAATTTGCGATGACCACACCATTCAATATATGGATGAGATTCATTCGCCACACTGAATCATCAATTGTGATATTCTCTGACTCACACACTAGGTTTTCTACTAGACAATGGTTCAAAATCAAGATTTATCCAATTTCAAGAGTTTGTCAGGGGTTTTTTAGATCTTCAAGGTTCAAGAACTCCTCTAAGACCAACTATGAATTTGTTTCTTCTTTGGGGTTGAATTTTTCATATATTGAAATATTTCCACTCAATATAGGTGGAAAATTTAGCATGTTAAAACTCTCAGAATGACACAAAGACCTTCCCCACACATTATAGTATTCCCTCTACCAATATCAAGTAAAGATTTTTTTCATATCCTGTAAAGTTCCCACTTAGTAATAGGAGGTTCCCTCGTACCAAAAAGTTATTTACCCCTACAAAAACCCTTTGAATACTAGGATGCTCAGGTCACCCTCAAAATGAACATTTTGTCCATACCTTACAATATTTCCTCCTAAGACACAATATCCTCAAGGATATAGATTACCACACCTGGCTTATTTTCATGAGATCAAAAATAAAATAGTGGAAAAAAACAAGTTGATTCCATATTACTTAGGGTTTTAATATATTATTTGCATGCATTCACACTTCCCTCTAAATGATAAAAAATACATGTTTAGATCATAATCACACACATTCAAACATACTAGTTAAACACTTATCTTTTTAGGGAATTATAGATATCCAATTGACTGAGAGAGGACACCTTTCCTCCCAATATTAGGCTATGTTGCAGAGTACCTTCCTATAGCATGCCACCCTTGTTCTAAGCCATGATATCACAAGGGGAAAGAGTCATCTAGTTCTCAATATCAAATGATCTGGGAAGGTTACTCTCCTTTGTCTATTAACAACAATAGAAGTTTCCCCCTTCCCATTGAGCTTAGGGATTCCACAAGTTTATCAGGTAGCTCCCAACTGGATTTCCTCTACACAAGGGATCCTGCTTCTTTGTTATATATTCCCTCAACAACCTCCCCTTAAAAGTGTCAGTTTTTTTCAAGTAGGTCAAGCTACAACCCCCTATTTCCCCAGTTTGGATCTGGGTCTTATCTGTTTCAGGATTATCATCAATATTTTGTATGATCTTCCTATTTTATTCCAGAAAAACTCTCCAAGTTATTCTATTTTTCGCTATGAACCAATGAACACCTATGTTCAATGTTCCTTTCACATTTGTTCCTCCTTTGTCCATTTCCATGAGTTATTTTTCCTCATGTTTTATTCATCTCCTGCATGTCTTCTCTCTTCTCTTCTTTCTTGTTTGCTGATGTTTTTCCACCTTTGATCTCTTTCTCTACCAATTTCTTAGGATTACCATGGCTTCCCGAGGACATGACCTTTTGCTTGAGGTGAAAATTTCTAAAGGGGTAAATACGTGGTGTCCATTTTGTCAAGTTATCCAGTTGATTGCTTGTCTTCTCAATAGGTCAAGACTTTCATAAGTATTAACTACCTTATCCACCATTCCTTCTCCTTCATTATAGTTCATGTGGTTTATTGCAAATTCAAGTACATGAGTAGGTGGTGTATCTCGTTTGCAGGTGCAAGCTGAAGTGTTAAAAAATATTCCTATTTTGCTCATTGAATATTTTCCATTCCACCTCACCAATTGATATCACCATGCCAGTTCATCAATTCCCACTCATGATATTCATGGCTAGTACTTTCAAGGATCTTCCCTCTCAGTTAGTTTTATGATGTTTTTCATTAATCACAAAATAATCAAATTATATGAAGTCTCAACATAATTACATTCATGGGGGGGAAAATGGTGTTACATTCCCCTCACCCTTAAAGAAAAATTATCTTCGGTGTTTAAACACCATATATATATACACATATATGATTATACAAAAAAAAAATGGGTATGCCATCCTCATGGAATCTTCCAGCCCCCATGTAGCCTCATATGCTCCAAAGTGTCTCCATTTCATCTTGACCTTAAACAATGGCTCAATTTCAGAGCGTTGTTTCTCTCTTGTCGAGGGTGCATAGAGGTTCAAGATAGAATTGTCCCTCTGGTTCCACCTATATCACATTCTAATCAATAAAGTGATTAGAATCATGAATATATTTGTTCAAAAAGGATACATGGAATACATTATGTTCTTTAATAGTAGGTGGTACCACCAATCTGTACACTACTGCCCCCACTCTTTCCAAGACTTCAAATGGTTGACAGTAATGGGGTGCCAACTTAGCACATCTTCCCTTTCTCAAGGAAATCCTCTTGGGTTTTACTTGGAGATACATGATCTCCCACTTTGAACTCTTTATGGGTTCTCTTTCTATATGCATAGCTCTTTTTTCTACCTTGGGATACTTTTAGATTCTTCCTTATCTTAATAATTGCTTGTCCCATTTCCTCCAATATTTTTGTTCCAAGTGTAATCCTATCCACTGGACTCTCCCAACTAATTGGAAATCTACACCTTATACCATACAAAAACTCAAATTGGCTCATCTTTAATGATTCTTGATAACCATTGTTATAAGAGAACTCTACCAGAGGTAGGTATTCTTCGCACTTCTTGGGTTGATGCATGAATTGCATCCTTAACACATATTCTAAAACTCTATTCACTCTTTCAATCTGACCATGTGTTTGAGTATGGTAGGATGTTCTAAAAATAAATTGTGTTCCCATGCTTGCAAACAATATTTTCCAAAAACTTGAGGTGAACTTAGCATCCCTGTTTGATATTATGGTATTGGGAACACTATGTAATATGAAAAATTCCTTCATAAAAACATTAACAATGTATATGGCCTTGAAACTAGATTTAATAGGGATGAAATAATATGCTTTTCTCAACTTTTCTACTACAACCATGATTTCATCATGTTGCTTAATTATGTTTGTAAAACCAATAACAAAGTCCATGGATATTGTCTCCCATTTCCATTCTAAGATTTCTAAAGGTTGCAACAGTCCTGTAGGATGCTTGGGCTCAACCTTAACCTATTGACACTCCAGACAGTTCGTAATGTATTTAGCAATGTAATGCTTCATTTTAGGCCAATAATACAACTTCCTTATAATTGTTACCATATTTTTATAACCAGGTGACCTAAATAATGTCTCCTAAGGAACTCGTCCACAATTAGGTGTCTCAAATCTGTTTAATTAGGTAGGTAAAACCTATCTTTATACTATAGCATCTAATCAACATTAAGTTGATATCCTGCATATTTCTTCTCCCGAGGTTCTTGTTTTAACCCTTATTTTACTCGATTGAATAAATCGTCTTATTATGAGTCTTAATTCTCTATTTGATGTCAGACTCTCCCACACTTCTTGTTGCTAATTTTATAGTATGCACACTTCAACTAAGTGGATACAATACTCTATTCTCTTTCACTTTGATATGTTTGATTTTGAAATCAAACTTACTAATCGGTGTTATCCATCTTGAATTTCTATCATTCAATATTGGTTGGTCGAATAAATGCTTTAGTCCATAGTGGTTTTTCATCAAGACAAACCTTCTTCCCATCAAGTAATGTCTCCACATATTTAATGCATACACAATTGTTGCAAGTTCTAAATCATGGGTAATGTATTTCTGCTCATGCTCATTTATCCTTTTTCACTCATAATAGATCACTTTCCCTTCCTGCATAATCACTCCACCAAGTACTTTTTTACAAGCATCAGTGCAAACCAAGAAATAATTTACAGGGTATGCAATCTTCAAAATAGGGGAATTAGTCAAAAGATGCTTCAGTTTCTGAAAATTGGTCTCACATTCTAATAACCACAAAATTTTCTTCCCATTCCTCTGCAATGAAGTAATGGGATTACAAATCTTGTAAAATCCCTTTATGAACCTTCTGTAATACCCATCCAGTCCTATTAAAGATATCATATCTATCACATTCCGAGGGGTAGGCCAATCAATGATTTCCTTGATATTTTCAAGGTTTACTGCCACCCCTTATGCTGAGATTACATGTCCTAAATACTGGATTTCCTTTTGAAAGAAACCACACTTGATAAACTTATCATACAACTAGTGTGATATTATCACTTGCAACACCATCATAATATGTTCTTCATGATATTTCTTAGTCTTGGAATAGACCAAAATATAGTCCACGGACATTAGGAAAAACATGTCTAGATATTTTTTGACCACACTATTCATCAAACACATGAAAGAAGTTGGTGCAATTGTAAATCCAAATGGAACCACTATGAAATCATAGTGTTGATACCTTGTTCTAAAGGTTGTCTTGTGGAATTCCTCATCCTTAATCATGACTTGATGATATCGAGACCTCAAGTCAATATTAGAGAAGACTACAACTCCCCTGAGATGATCAAAGAGATCGTCAATAATGGGTAATGGATGCTTGTTCTTGATGGTCATATTGTTCAACTTCCTATAGTCAATACATATTCTTAAGGTATCGTTATCCTCATTTTGTGGGATAACTAAGGAGATCATGTCTCGAAACCTTTAGGTTGTAGATATGGAGTGTCGAGAGATCACATGACCAAAAATATCCACTTGCACACACAAAATCCCACTCTATCACCACATTTGATCCATTGTCAATGCATCCACCACACCAGCTAACTTCTTGAAGGCATATGGGTCTTTCTCTAGGTGGTACAAGTCAGGTATTGTGGCAGGGATCACCCTACTATGTAATTCATTTAAGCATGTTGTATTTGAGGTACTTTTGATTATAGAGTGCATGCTTGGAAATTATTCCTTTTACCTTGTTTCACCTTGGTGAGTGTCATAGATTTCCTAGAAAGTCGTCAACCTTTGGGAAAGGTTTGTGACCGGGGGTCCATTGAGGGTTTATCGTACCATTCCTGACCATACTTACCACTTTTCTCTCATTACACTCCCATCATATTATCCTCTTCTAGTTCCTTTGACTTTAGTGACCTAGGAAGGGCATGTACCTTATTTCATGGGAAGAAGGGGATGAAGGCCCAGAGGGATTGTTGTTGGAGAAAAAGACAAAATCCTATATATAAACGTTCCAGGTGCTTTGCCTAGGGATCCCTTGAGAAAGAAATTAAATTCTTCTCTTTAAGAAAAGGGGGACCTACCAAATAAATGATATTTAATGCTTAATGGGTTATTTGGAGGATGGGAGGTCTCATTACGAGTTGACCAAGCCAAGGTAGTGGCTCTCAATTACACAACTAAGAGAAAGGGGGTCTCATCATGAGCCTTCCTTCTCATTTATATGAGGTATTTTTGAATGACAATGTTGTTATATAGACACTATGACAGGGTAGTGGCCTTCAACTCATTCCTTAAAACATGAAAGAAACAAAGAACGGCAAGAAGATGAGCTTGGAAAAAATGCATTTCAAACGAAGCTGCCACACACCCTCTATAAAGGAACCCATGAATGAGATAATATGAGCCCTTGTATGTCATGAAAACTCAAACAACCTATGAATTCTAAAACCATTCCACCTCATCATCCACTACATGAACTTGAAAGGCCATCCTTGGGAGCATCCCCTACTCAAGGGATTTGGTTTACCCAATAGGACTCCTAGGACATCCCTCCCATACTTAAAATTGGTCAATTATATAGGGTTTTGAGCATTTGTTTAATTTAATGAGGTAGTTTTGATGCACATGTTTAGGTTCCTTTCTTATTATACATGGTTTATACTTGTCATGATATATTTTACTTGATATATTTTGAGGGCATACCCATTTGTTTTGCAGGACCTTGCTTAGTGGCCAGTTTTGGGAGAACAAGCCTAGCATGGGATTCCATGGGGCAAGAAGCCCATCGGATGGATTCCTAGGGACCAAATGTTGGATAATGATGGATTGTCTTTGGATTCCTAGAAGTCAATGTGGAACACATGACCTAGCCCTCACATGCCAAACGTTTTTCCCGAGAGAGGAAAAATGTCACTTATGGATGCTTGATGCCACTTATAAGGTTAGGGTTTGGTGGTGAAGGTGTTGTTCGATGACATATGACACATTTTTAAGGAAATAGGATTGAATACCATCAAGAGAGGACTTTGATGAGTGAAAAGTGGCCTTTGGAGGCCTATCCATGCCTCTACTGCCCCAATGAGTTCTTCAAAGTGACAAAACATCCTCTAAAGGGGTGATGTCACCTTGTTCTAGGGTTTCTTTTGTGTAAAAGTGAATTTTAATATGAATTGTTTAATATTGTTTTGATGCAATGGGTTAGATGAGGGTTGTTGACCCCTTATCTTATGTTTTACCCTTGCTAAGTAGACAAACTATTTTATAGACATTTTGTATAAATATAGATCATGAAATCTCATTTTGAATAAGAACTCTCCCATTGTGAAGAGATAAGGATTGAAATTTTCACTACCTTCAAGATTTTTGTTCTCTTGTGCTATTATATGTTGTTCTCTTTGGTTATGGACTACATGATTATGATGCACTAGCTCTTGTAGGTCTTTCCTAGCTATTTGTGGGGGTTTATCTTGGCATGTTATGGTTTATCTTGTTACTATTTGGATTGGTAAGAAATTTTACTTGTTGCTATCATTTGTAATTCAAGCTCAAGGTTGATTTTTTATAAGGGTAGGTGGGGAGTCTAAGTGCATACACCCCTATATTAGATCCACCATATTTTAAGCATAAAATTATTATTTGCAAGGGTTTTCTAAGAAAGTATAAGGATATACACCCCTTAGACCAACCCCTATCTAGGTTAGTTTCCTTGGGGAATAAGAGAATTTATACCCCCAAGGAGGTAGTATTTGTAGCTCTTTAATTTATGACCCCATTAACCCATTAATCAAAGGCACTAGTCGTTGCATTGGAGAAAAAAAACATTGCACTGGTAAACATGAAAAGTTGAAGTTTTGGAGTTCTCTCACTTGAGTATTGTTCTTTGAGCTTTATGATATCTTGCCTCATTGAGGGGTCCCCTTTCACCCACTAAAACTTGTTTTTTTACTAAAAATAACCTACAACCATTAAGGTTGCATGTATATAACTATGTAAACCTAGATAACTCCTAAACCAACCCTAGAAACTTGCTAAAACTTTGCCCTAACAAACTACTAAGCCTACCACACTTTTTAGGCTAATTTAGTGTTATTTTTGTTGGTTAAATTTTCGGTTATAAGGCTTGGTTTTATACATCCATAAGGATGATAAATATCACTGCAGTAAACATTTTGTAATAGCCTTGCTTTTATGCTAAATTCTTGCTCTTTCATTATTGAGTTGAACTAGTCTTTACTAGCTTGTCTCTTGCTTATTCAGCTAGAATTTTAACACTTATTTTTAATCCCTTATTATATTTATATGCTGATATATATTACTTATTGTTTCTACAATTAGGGACAACAAGATTAACTGGCTTATGCACCTAACACAATGCATTGCATACTTGGTTTTCCTTGTGTCTCAGGGAGGTATTTTCTCTTGGCAGGTCAGTCAAAGAATTTGAAACCTCAGGAAAACCTCAAGACTCATTACCAAGTTCCATTTTTTATCCAAAAATTATAGGTTTTACTAACAAATTGCAAGTTAAGTTTAATGTACTTCATGCATAAGATCGATAAGAATGTGAAACACATAAAACTCTATAACTTGTTGTGGAATAATAATTATGACTTTTACTTGATGCTCATAAGTGATTAAGGAGTTCAACCATCATAAACCATGTTGCGAAATAAGAGAAGACAACAACAAACAAGAAAGAGAAGTAGACACAAGAACTTGTTAACATAGTTCACCAATCTTTGGCTACGTCTCTGAGCCCGCTTCCAAGTGGAGGACCTCTTTATTGCTCTTCAAATTCTTAATTTCTCTTTACATTGGCTCTTTTTTGTTACAAAAGACTTATGATCTACTGTACAAGTTTCTCCTCAAAATCCTTGCATCAAAAAGTTACCCCTCAAGCTCAAAAATCCTAGTTTATATAGTTTTTAGGCCCAACAAGACAAACCCAACTTCCCCTGAAGATCTAGCCTCTTTTTGGGATCAAATCCCCCTCCAAGTGGCTAAGAAATCCTCAAAAATACATATTCTGGGCAAAAATTTAGGAAAATAACCCATTTTCATTAAACATACACAGAGTATCTACCTTTGGATTGGCACGCACCCCTTTGAAGTGGTCACATGGGTTACATATGGCCAAGCACCAACCCAAAGGGTTTCCCACTGGCCTTAAACTAGTTCTAGCTCCTGGATTTGGGGCGGATTTCATGTGACCAGAGCCTGATCGGAAGGATAATCCCTCACCGATTGGCCCTCCATATCCATTAGTTGTGGGCATGTTAGTTGTGGGCACATTAAGTGATAGGTATGTGGGCTAGGGCTAGCCCCGACCCTTTCCACCTTCACTATGACCATTGATCCACCTTAAATACAATGTTGTGGGATTGTATAAACAAGTCCTATGTTTGGCATGTTGGCATATGACCTTTCCATAGGTATTTCCCCTATCAATAGGTCGCGAGGTCGAATCTCATGAGTTACACATTTTTTTAACATAGCCACCAGCCAACGACAGGGTGCCATGTGGTAGCCCATGCCTGGGCCATGTGACGCCTCCACATTAAATCAACCATATACCAAATGTCAAGCATCTATTGGTCCACACCTACAACACCTACCCATTCAGCATGCCACATGTCGCCACATGCCTCTGCCATGTTAGTTTAACTGTTGACCTTTTGCCTATTTGAGAAAACAGTCAGAGTGTGATAACTCTCACACACAACGTTCATTTGAGAAAGTAACAATATGTTTGGAATCAACATGATGAGACAGTCGCAATGGAATTGGTTTCATTCAATTCCAAGAACTTTCATTTTTGAGCATTTTCTAGACCTGGGGAGCCTCCTGGATCATTCCTCCCCACTTGGAAGCTTTTGGACCACCAAAAGTCTGGTTTTACTCAGGTAATAAATGAGGGTACTACCTCCCCACTTGTCCTGTATCATCCATCCTTTCTGTTGGGACAATGATCACCTGACTAATCACAACAAACATAAAAACTGAGATAGCATTGTTTGTCAAAGTAATCATCCCATTTATTTCACAATCATCTACATTCTTTGTCACATTTAGCATCCATACATGACTGAATAAAAACAAACTAAACAACAATACTGAATATGCGAATGAGAATGAAAAAGCATGCTTCCGATTCTGAACTGGAACAGTAATCAAAGTATGCAGTTGAACCTCATGATGTACTTCTTGTGGCACTTCATGATTGTTAGAAATATACCGAACCATCTCATGTTTAGCATCACTAACTTTCTGATTTGCTACAGACATAAGTGTTAAACGTTTGCTTGCATTTACCATTCTTTTTAACCGCCCTGTAGTTGCAAAAGATCTATCAGTTTTTATGCGATGAGCACGGACAATGTACTATTTCCCATCTTTCTTGAAGCAATATTTATTTTCCTCCTTGTAGAATATGGCTTTTCTATCATAAGGGTATGGGCTTCCTAGGACAATTCCACATATGTCCAGTGGCACCATATCAATCTCTACTTCATCAACATAATTAGAAGTGTTTGCAAACTTAATTTTATATTTCTTGGTTACTTGCAAATTATTATCACCACATATCCATCCCAATGGATATGGTCTAGGATGTGGCTTAGATTCAAGTCCCAAATTATTTACAACCTCTTCACTAATTAGATTGGCTTGTGATCCACTGTCTACAAGAGTATCAACTTTAACATTATCTTTTATGAACCTTATGTGGAAACGTTCACTCCTTTTACACTCATCATTTAGAACATCTGAATTAGAAGAGCTAGTAATTGCAATAGAATTTATACCTCGGATTCCCATAGCTACAATTTTTGTCTCATCACCGGAGTCTGATCCCAGATCCGCTTGAACTGTTGCAGCTATGGTATTCTTTGTCCTTTGATTGGCATACTTTTTTAGCTTCATCGCAGGATGTAATATCCAACAATGATCTTCATCATAGCCTACCTTCTTTCAATGCTTGCAAGTAGACTTCTCCTTTCTTGTTGTGGTTGTCTTTTTCTCTTTCTCTTTTCTTTTCCCTAAATCCTTTCTTTGCCAAGTATCTATAGAAACACTATCACCAACATTACCTTTACTTGATTCAATGTGAATGGATTGTACACATACTTCATCAAAGTTAGAAGGATTTAACATAAGAATAGTGTTCTTGAGATAAGAATGTAAACCACCAATATATTTTAGGAATGTCTCTTGTGTATATAAAGGAATACCCAAATTTAATGCTTTGTTACGAAATGTTTGAGTATAATATTGTACACTTTGATTCTTAGCTTGCCTTAAACTTTGCTAATGTTTGAGTATAATCTTCTACACTTTGATTCTTAGCTTGCCTTAAACTTTTCCAATTCATCATTTCCTATTACATGTATGCTAATGGATAAAATTGTTTCTTCAAAGCAATGATAAAATCATTCCAAGAAGAGATTGTTTTACCATTTTTATTGAGATCATCTTTAGTTTTTCTTTCCCACCATATGAGAGTTGTGCCTCCCAATTTGAGAGTTGCAAGTTGGATCTTTGTTTCATCATCAACAATCCTTTGTATCCTGCAATAGACTTCTAACTATCTAACCCAATTATCTAGCTTTTTTGCATTTCTAATTCACCATCATAAGTGGGTAAATTAAACTTTACATCAAGTTTTAATAAAGGCATATTAGAAGAATGATGATTTTTTTTAGGTTTCTTTTCCTTGGAGGAATGTACACTTGCTTCACTTGTAGATGACGAGGATGATGAGGAAGAAGGTTTTGAAGGTCCACAACCTCCAACTCCTCCTTCTTCTCTTTCAGAAGATTCACCTTCTTCAACCTTTGGAATTCTCCGTTGTCCTCTTTCATGGTAAAGTTTATCTACCATGGATTTCATCAATTGAAAATTATCGAAGAAATCGTCCTCAGATTCATAAGGACCTATCTTCCTCGGTGAAGACATCTCTTGTTTATGAGGTCTCCTTTGAATCTATGGATTAAAAGCCTCAAGTTGGCCTTCTCTTCACTTGAGTTTGGCTATGGTGAGCATCCAATGCTTGCAATTATTGTTAAACCTTCAAAACCAAATGCTCTAATACCTTAAACTTGATCTAAAAATGATAGGTTTTACTAAAAAATTGCAAGTTAAGTTTAATGTACTTTAAGTATCGGATCGATAAGAATGTGAAACACATAAAAATCTATAATGTGTTGCGGAATAATAATTATGACTTTTACTTGATGCTAATAAATTATTAAAGAGTTCAACCATCATAAACCATGCTATGAAATAAGAGAAGACAACAACAAACAAGAAAGAGAAGTAGACACAATAACTTGTTAACGGAGTTCACCAATATTTGGCTACGTCTCCGGGCCCAGTCAACACGCCACATGTCTCCACTTGCCTCTACTATGTCATCATAATGAATTCATCTTGGTGATGTCATGTTGACGTCAACATTGACTTTTTTCTAGTTTGATTGTTGACCTTTTTCCTGTTTGAGAAAACAGTCAGAGTGCTATAACTCTCACATACAACGTCCGTTTGAGAAAGTAAATATATGGTCGGAATCACCGCGATGATCCGGTCGCAAAGGAATTGGTTTCATTCAATTCTGAGAACTTTCAATTCTAGACCTGGGGAGACTCCTGGATCACTTTTTCATCTAGAAACTTGACCTTTAGGGGAATCCATTCATACATATCATTTTCCATATCAATCCCCCCTAAGGTCATTGAGATTCCACCCTTGAGGTGACTACCTCACCTCTAAAGTGACGAGAACACATGCCTAAGGTGACAGTGGGTAGGTTCTCTCTAATTTTTCTCCAATTGGTGGTTGGGTCAAGATTTTTCCAACATACAAATTGTGCGATGATAGGTATCATCCTTGTTCTTTAGAGAAAAGGATAGAACTCCCCATAGGGATAGACTCGACCTTATGCAACCTTTATCTAAGATCTCCTTTAGCTATACATTTAGCTCCACCAATTTTGGTGTGCTCATTTTGTAGGGCACTTTTGATGTTGCTACTGCCCCAGGTACAAAATCTATTGAAAAATTAAGATCTCTCTTTGGAGGTAGTCCAAGTACCTCCTCTGGAAATACATATTTAAATTCCCATAACATAGGGTGATCTTGAACCTTTATCTCCTTACCTTCTGATGAGTTAAACACTTGTACAATGTACAAGGGGAACCCTTTCCGATTGAAAATTTTAAGCTCCAATGCCAATATTTTCCTAATTGAAATTCACTTCTCAATGCCTTGAAAAAATCTTGTGTTTCCTTCTTCATCTTCACATTCCAAATTTTTATCATAACAGTTCAGTATTTCCTTGTGGAAAACTAGCCAATCCATGCCTAGAAGCACATCATATGATCCTAAGGATAGTATATTCAAGGATTCTCATGTACACATTCCACTTACCTCATATGGACAATATTCTATGACCTCAATCGCTTTTCTCTTAGTTCCTATGGCTAATTGCACTAACCATGCCTTTGCATGTTTCTTTCTCTGTAAGTCACATTCTTCAAAAAATTGATGTGAGACACACATAAGATTAGATCCAGGGCCAATTAAAATAAAAATGGGTTACGTGGAAATTATACCTTCCATATCCACTACAGAAGCTTGGTGGTAAGCTTATTTATTTTCCACCACTCCATATATCCTTGGCACTCTTTTGGCCACACCATTGACTGTGTTTGCTTCTTTCATGTGATATAATTTCTTTCCATTATGTTGTTTGTGAGGAAAATCCCTCAAAACATTTGGTTCCTCACAACCCCAAGATTGTAGAGGCCCTTTCTTTGGTTCCTCTATTTTTTCTCTTGCGTGCTTTGTTGGTATATTTCCACCTTAAGATGGAAAATTCTACTTATGCACACTTATGCTTGGTTAACCAAACTGAGTACATCTCTTCTAATGCTTGCACAAGAATGATTTAAGTCCCTTTTTTTGGCACCCACTATTATCCATTCTCTTCCAATCCTTAGGAGGATCTATCTTATGTTTGGTCTGATCATAACAACACTTGGCCTTCCTTATAATGTCCTCCATTGTCTTTGTCTTGTCAAACTCAGTTCTGTCCTAGTAGGATTGTGGAAATTCGCTGAGAAAATATTGCACTTTTTCTTTCTCATCCTTTAGGTAAGGAACATACCTCAATAGCTCCATAAATCTCTTGGCATGGGAATCAATGGTAAGTTGTCCCAACTTATGCTCATGGAATTACTTGATTTTGTCATCATAGTACTTCTCTGATTGGTATGCCTTTCTGAATTAATTCTCAAAATGTTTCCAAGTGATTTTTCTTTCCTTCAATCCTTTGATCTCCTTGAGATCTTCCCACCATATGGAATCTCCTTGAATGTGGTTGAAGATGGAAATTATTTCCTTGGTATTCTTGGAATAATTGTGTACTCAAAAGTACTTCTTCACGCCTAACAATCAAGCTTCAAATTCATCTCCCTTATTAATTTCTCCATCAAAGGTAGGCGGCTTAACATTCTTGAATTCTTCATTCAGAGAAATATGTGAGTGTATCTTCTTTTTCCTTGGAACACTTGATCCAGTGTCATCGTTGGATAGCTCCTCGAAAGAAAGCTTCATGTTGGATGACTTCATGGA
Organism: Picea engelmannii; assembly: GCA_009831015.1. Lineage (NCBI taxonomy): Eukaryota > Viridiplantae > Streptophyta > Pinopsida > Pinales > Pinaceae > Picea > Picea engelmannii. The sequence continues at coordinate 971,899 of ML781662.1, forward strand.
AATACTTCCACCATATTTACTCTTCTTAACATTCCAATGTCTTTTCTTGGAATAACTCTTTCCCACGTTGCTAAGGTCCAATCCATGCTTTTGGATATCTAGAGGGGTTTTCAACCTCTCCAATTGTTTCAACTCTGCATTACTAGGGCCTTGCTACATATGTTTCTAAATTTTATACAAGATATGCAATACCATTGCATTCAACTCTAAATGTTCATCTTGTGCTCTCATAAGCCTTCCATTACCTTCCTTCAAAATTCTGACAATGGATACCAAATATGGAGGGGTTTCTTTATCCTTGTGACCATCATTTCCTCATCTCTAAGGTGTGATTTTCCTTCCATGTTTTACTTCACCATTCACTTACTCTACCGTATGTTCTGATATAAAAAAACATTGTTAGCCATTACAAGAATCATCATCATAGCATGAATTCCTTGGAAAAGTAAAAGTTTTCTTAAATAAATTTAAGTGGCCTTGGAGACCCATTCAAGCCTAGAGTTTGAACTACACTTTGATACCACTCTATAACACACCTGACCCCCTAATCCTTACTTAGGCTGATGGGGTGTCAAAACTATGCCTTCATCAAGCATCTCATCTCTCTAAATATTCCTAATAGATGAATTCTACTCGCTGAGATTTTTCCAATGATTATACCCATGCTCAAAACCTAGCTCTAAATTGAAATTTAGAACCCCCCAAAGTTTTTGGGATTTCAACTATCAAATCCACCCAAATTCCATGTGGCATTAACTTGACACCCTGTGAGTCATGCCAACCGATGTGGAACTGACTTAAAATATGTCATGACACCTACCACCTGGCCCATCGAGCATTCTAAATTAATGGCTTTGATCACTTCGACCTATCTTCGTCGTCATAAAGGTTCTTATCCTTTAGAGTTGTAGGTCACCCCAGTCATTAAATTCCGATAATGAATGTTCTAAAGGGTGTATTCCCATATACGACAGTTCTTAGACCTTAACATATAATTACTCTGATTCCATCGATGCCACTAATTTGCATAGAGATTAATGTCTTCTCCTTTAACCTCTTCTAGGGTGAATAGGTAGGACCTACAAAAAATACATGACTCATATTTCATCTTGCCTACTCATTGATCAATGATAGTCATTGATATTGAGATCCTCCTCGTTGTTGAATTATTATTATGTCCTAATTTTGAACCTCTATCCTACAAACTTATGACGAATGACTAATATCTATCGGCTTATAGATATGACGACGAGAGTTGAAGTGAATAACTAAGGAATTCCACACTCTCTGAGACCACTCTCATCCCATTGACTATTAAACTATTGACACATGTCACTCCTCAAGGAACACTAGATGCCATGATGGAACTCCCGTCAGCATGATGCCACTCTCCCTTTTTCCTCGTTTATATAGGATCCACGATGATATATGAATGAGATTTGATATCACCCATGCACCGATAAAAAAAATTATTGTTCATTCTCAAGCATCCATCGTCATCAGAACTCCCTCTTCATCGTCGAATATTCTTGCTCCATTTCTTGGTATGTTTGACACCTCCACTTCTCGATGACTTTCTTGGTCTTCCCATCACACCAAATCGATGGTTGTTGATGGCTCCAAGGTTTCTTCATCATTGTACCTTCTCTCTCTACTTATCAACTTAGAACTTATGATGACCTCACCCTTCAATGTATGGATGATATTCATTCACCATGCCGAATCATTGGTTAAAATATCCTCTAACTCACACACCGGGTTTTCTACTGGATAATGGTCCAAAATCGGGGCTTCATTAATTTCAGGAATTCTTTAGGGGTTTTCTAGATCTTCAAGGGCTCGATAACTCCTTTGAGACTAACTAGGATTTATTTCTTCCTTGGGGTTGAATTTTTCATATCTTTCAAGGTTTCTATTCAAGATAAGTGGAAGAATTAAAAGGTTAAAAATCTCAGAACTATGTAGAGACCTTCCCCACACACTAGAGTATTCCCTCTTCTAGTCTTGGGTAAATATTTTGTTCATATCCTGTAAACTTTCCACTCAATAATAGTAGGTTCCCTTAGACCACTGGACTCTTTACCCCTACAAAAATCCTCCGATTACCAGGATGCTCAAGTCACCCTCTAAATGAATATTTTGTCCATATCTTGCAAATTGTCCTCCTAAGTTGCAAGATCCTTTGGGATATAGAATAACACACTTGACTTATTTTCATTAGCTAATAGATAAAATGGTGAAAAAAAGCAAGAAAATACCATTCTACTTAGGGATTTAATTTATTATTTATATGCATTTACACTTCCTTGTAAATGAAAAAACTACATGTTTAAATCATAAACACATGCATTAAAATATATCAGTTAAACACTTATCTCTTCATGGAATTATAGACATCCAAGTGACTGATAGAGGATTCATTTACTCCCAAACTTAGTCTATGTTGTAGAGTACCTTCCTATAACATACCACCCCTGTGCCAAGCCATGATATCACAAGGGGAATGATTCAACAAGTTCTCAAGCTCAAAACAATAGAGGAAGGTTACTCTCCTTCATGCACTAACAACAATAGAAGTTTCCCCCTTCCCATTGAGATGAGGGCTTCCATAGGTTTATCAGGTACCTTCTTAACTGGATTTCTTCTGCACAAGGGAGCCCCTTTATCTATTATACAATGTTATACTATGTTGTCATTGATGTCAAGGGATTTATGTCAAGGGAATGATGTCAAAGGGTTGATGTCAAGTATTGTCATAGTGATGTTCTTGTATCATTGATGTATTGATTGTTGGATCAAGTGGTAATTAATGTAATTGACATAAAAGGGTTGATGTCATGTGGTGTTATTGATGATGTCAAAGGGTTGATGTCATGTGGTTTCATGGATATAAATATTTATGTCATGTCATGGTTGATAGGAAGTACCAAATGGATGAACTCCAAAGTGGTCCCCTTATGGTGCAAGCCCTCACGAAAAGACACTCTTGGATATAGCTCTCAAAGTGGTCCCCTTATGGTGAAATCCCTCACATAAACACTCTTTGTAAAGTCCAAATTTTTAATTGGTTGAGTAATCCTAGTAGTGCGATTAAGGAACCCAAGTTTGGTTGAGGAATAATGTAATTAAGATCAATGAATTTGTAGGAGAAACTATTCCATATGGATAGTATATGTCATTTTGTTTCTAGTGGCATGTGGAATGTCACATAACTCACGGTTAGAGAGTTATGGCCATGTGAAGTTGGATAACCCTCATGAGTTATCTAGAATCCCTTAGAAGGTCAAATAAGTCAAATTATTCTAGAAGCTCCTAGAAGAAGATGACCAGTCAAAGTGGTTAGTCATGGGCTAAGTGGTTGAAACAAGAAAACAATTAAAAATAAATTAGTTTCAACTAGAAGTGGAGAGTTTTATATTTGTGGATAAAGTGGTTATAAGTGGGTTATCCCCAAAAGAGGAAGTTGGGTAAGTTGGTTAGAGGATAACCCCTAGAGAAAGCTACTTGGAGAAGTATAAACAAGAGAGAAAATGTGTCTTATCGACATGAATATTTTGAACATGTTGAAGATCTATTTTTTGTGAAAGGTTCATCGCAAGTACTCATGGATGCATGAGAGGTTTTGAAAGTCTGAGTAAGCAAATCCGCAGTAGAAAAATTGCGGAAGAAAAATAGCAGTAGAAAAATCACGACAACAAAACTACAGCAGCAGAATCGCAGTAGCAAAACCGTGGCATCATAATCGCGACAGCAAAACGACGACAGTAGAATTGTGGTAGTAAAACCACGATAGTAGAATCATGACTACATTACAATGAGGTTTGGCACATGTTTTATGTAAGGGTTTATGGTATTTGTATTATGGAGAGTATGGTGTATATTGTTGGTTATCTTGGTGATATTATGCATATGGTTGAGATTTATTTTATTGGTTGATCTATGTGATTAGATCAAGTTTTATTGATTAGACTGATGAGATAGGTTGAGGTGACATGTTGTTGTGATAGGTTGTGAATAGTTGATGCACTTGTGTTGGTATAGAATGTTGGTATAGTTTGATAGATTGCTTTCTATATACAAGTTGGGTCTTGTACTTGAGGGTTGGAATCCTCACATCTCAGTTGATGCTTAGATTCAGAAGCTAGGTCTTGTATTTAGAGTTGGTACTCTATTAGAGTTGATGCTGATAAAACCCTGAGATTGTATTCTCCTATAACACATAATACAAAAAGGTTTACATATATATCTTTTGTTCCTTGTGTTCTTCATGGTCATGGTTTATTGATGATGTATGTTGTTGAGATATGTTTACATGCAAATAACTAGTTTTCAATGGAATTAATTAATAATGATATTTGAAGTGGTTGCTAACTAAATTTTTGTAAAGAGTTGTAAAAGGAGCCTCACACCGATTCACCCCCCCCCCCTCTTAGTGTGGTTGGTGTTTCCAACAATTGGAATCATAAAGGGCCTTCACTATAAGCTTTACAAGATTGAAGGAGATCCATGGACACACAAATGGATGAACATGTAGATGAAGTTACTCTCTTTGATGAGACTGGTTACTCGACTTGGGGAATAGAAATGAAAGGGTATTTGAAGGAAAAAGGAGTAGGTGTTTGCAATCGAGTTGATGATGGACCATTTCCTTCAAAGAATCAGTCAAAGTTTAAAACAAAGAAGAATAATGCTGTGGCACTCAAGATCATCTTCAATGGACTCTCAGTTTCTGTCAAAGAAAGCATAGAAAAATGTACCTCCACCAAGGATATATGGATGAAGGTGGAAAATGTTTATCAAGACAAAAGAAAAGACATTGAAGAAAATGCCATCAAGGACAATGAAGGTAAAGATTCTTGAAAATATATTGATTGCAACAATTCTAAGTGTGATGATGTTCAATGTTCTTCTACTAATGAAGAAGAAGATCTAGAAGTACTTTGTGTAGAATCAACTAATAATGATTTTATAGATGATGAAGAAGATTTTGTGAAGCTTAAGGATAAAGTTATAGATTCTTTAGAAGAATCATAAATTAATCATTGTTCTTTTGATGATATTGAAGAAATCACTAATAGATACCTAGAAAAGTATCAAATAGTTTCATGGCACTAAAAAAATGCTCAAGGAACAAGAAGAAAGTGAAACAAAGAAAAGGACCCAACTACGAGAAAAAGAACAAAAGATCAAGAAACTAAAGACTAATATAATTAGTCAAGTAGAAGAAAAGAAGAAGGTAGATGATGAGCTTAGAAAAAGCCTTGAAGATATTAAAGAAACAACATAAATCAATATCAATATAAGGACCCAAATTGAAGAATCCAAAAGGATAGAGGAACTATTGAAGAATCAAGTAAATGAAAAGGAAGAATCATTCCATAAGCTAGAAGAAGAAGTTGTTGATCTTAGAATGAAACTAGGGAAGTCAAACAATCATATCAAGTTCATGAATAGTAAACAATATTGTATGAAATCATGGATAGTCAAAGATCACCAAATAATAAATCCAGTCTTGGATACAACAAGGGAGAAACACACTATGAAGCTAGCACTTCCAAGAAGCATGAGGTAAGTCCTGCATTCTCAAAAGGTGGAAAAAAATATGCAAGTCATGTACCTACAAAGAGCAAGAAAACCTTTAGAAGAATAGAGAAAAGAAGATATCAAGAAGCCATCTCTACCCTTCAAAGAAAATTCACAAGAGAGACACCAAAGAAAATGTATGAAAATGTTTTTCATGGTCACTTCTTCTCATGTAATGAATATGGTCACAAAGCTTTGGATTGAGGATATTATGCAAGGAAATATGTTGGAAGGTTCTATCACATCCTAAGATGTTGGAGATTTAATCAAGTAGGACACATTGTTGCTCATTGTCATACCATGATATGTTACAGTTGCAATGGGTTTCGACATAAAGCTCATGATTGCAGGAATTCAAGAAGATAGTCAATGAGGAGTGCTTCATATAGAATGCCAAGAAGAGCATGTGTAAATTGGAAGGAATACAATGCTAAAAGGATGGAAGCTTAAGAGAATAAATAAAGAGAAACTAGGACACCTTCAAAAGTGTATGAAGAAGAGTGAACAACTAGACATGAGTGAAGGCCCAAGGCATGAGGAAAGCCTTACTTTTTATGAGGCATACACGGGTTCCTCTTGAAGTAGTCGCATACATTTGCAAGTTGATATATAGAAATGTCATAGACATATGAGAGCTAATTGAGGAAGAAGTTGCATACCTGTGGGAAAATCCTCAAAAGGAGAGGTGTACAAATGAGCTTACGCATGGTTTAAATGATATAAATTTGTTTTTGCAGGGTCTAAGATGGTTTGGTGCATGGTTAATGAAATGGTTGGTGATACAATTTTTGTGCATGGTTAATGAATAGGTTGAAGGTACCAATTGATGGATCATTATATGATGCATAGTTAGGTCCAAGGATCATTTCTCTCTTCATGCAGATGAGCACTTGATCAGTGTTTCGATAGAGTAGCAGTAGTTGTAGCAGAATCACATTGCAGTGGCAATATATTGTTCATCTTGAAGATAAGATAGGGGGAGACATACCCATAGGGGGGTTTATTCTTATTCCCACGATCAGTTGCAAAGGAATGATTCCAGGAGGAGAGATGATTGTAATACATATCATCATAATTACATCAGAGTGGTTTTCCTTGTCAAAGGGAGAGAGATTCATCATATGCATGGAGAGCATTCCATAGGAAAATACAACTAGGGGGGGGGAATCCCCAAAGAGATATACCCTTCTCCATTGATTTCAAATGGGGAGAGATAGTCACATTGATGTGGCGAGGATTGATGATCACATAGGAATCATGAATATTTCCATGTCTTGGTATTGCCATCAATTATTGGTGTTGACATCAATGTTGGTGTTGCCATCAATGCCTAAGAGGGAGATTGTTATATTATGTTGTCATTGATGTCAAAGGGTTTTTTTCAAGTATTGTCATAGTGATGTTCTTGCATCATTGATGTATTGATTATTGGATCATGTGGTGATTGATGTAATTGATGTAAAAGGGTTGATGTCATGCGATGTTGTTGATGATGTCAAAGGGTTGATGTCATGTGGTGTCATTGATGTAAATATTGATGTCATGTCATGGATGATAGAAAGTACCAAATAGATGAACTCCAAAGTGGTCCCCTTATGGTGCAATCCATCATGGGAAGATGCTCTTGGATAAAGTTCTCAAAGTGGTTCCCTTATGGTGAAATCTCTCACGTGAAGACACTTTGTAAAGTCCAAATGGTTAAGTGGTTGAGTGATCCTAGTAGTGTGGTTAAGGAACCAAAGCTTGGCTGAGGAATAATGTAATGAAGATCAATGAATTTGTAGGAGAAACTATTCCATATGGATAATATGTGTCATGTCATTTTCGGTGATATGCATAACATCACATAACTCCTCACAATTAGAGAATTATGTCCATGTGAAGTTGGAGAACCCTCATGAATTATCTAGAATTCCCTAGAACATCAAAGAAGTCAAGAAGGTCAAAGAATTCAATTTATTCTAGAAGATCCTAGAAGAATTTGACCAGTCAAAGTGGTTAGTCATGGGTTAAGTGGTTGCAACAAGAAAAACATTAAAAACAAATTAGTTGCAAATAGAAGTGGAGAGTTCACTATTTGTGGATAAAGTGTTTGTAAGTGAAAAAATTGGTTAGAAGTGGGTTATCCCCAAAATAAGGAATTTTGGTAAGTTGGTTAGACGATAACCCCTAGAGGAAGCTACTTGGAGAAGTATAAATAAGAGAGAAAAGGTATCTTATGGATAAGAATATCTTGAGCATGTTGAAGATATATTATTGGTGAAAGGTTCGTTGCAGGTACTCATGGAATCATTAGAATTTACGCAAGTCTAAGGAGTAAAATTCGCACCATAAAAATCGCGGTAGAAAAATCGCGACAGAAAAATCATGGCGGAAAATTCACTGCAGAAAATTCACGGCAGAAGCATCGTGGAAGCAGAATCATAAAAACAAAACTGTATTAGCAGAATCCAAACAACAAAATCACTTAAGCAAAATCAAGACAGTCGAACTGCAACAGCAAAATCATGACAACAGAACCACGATAGTAGAACCACGACAATGAAACCACGACAACAGAATTACGACAATAGAACTGCAGTAGCAGAATCGCGGAAGAAAAACCGCAACAACAGAATCATGACTACATTAAAATGAGGTTTGGCACATGTTTTATGAAAGGGTTTATGGTATTTTAATTATGGAGAGTATGGTGTATCTTGTTGGTTATCTTGGTGATATTGTGCATATGGTTGAGAGTTATCTTGTTGGCTGATCTATGTGATTAGATCAAGTTTGATTGATCAGATTGATGAGACAGGTTGAGGTGACAGTTTGTTGTGACAAGTTGTACATAGTTGATGCACTTTTGTTGGTATAGACTATTGGTATAGTTTGACATATTGTTTTCTGTCTACAAGCTGGATCTTGTACTTGAGGGTTGGAATCCTTGCATCTCATTTGGTGCTGAGATCTGCGAGTTGGGTCTTGTATTTAGAGTTGGTACTGTTATCCCCGATCTCTAGGGATAACTAGGAGATCATGTCTCGAGGCCCACAGGTCCTAGACATGGAGTACTGAGAGCAGGAGTGACCTGAGCATGGCCCTGGAGGGCCCATCCTTCTTCTTCTTTGCCAGACTTGTCCTGTTAGCAGAAACAACTTCCATCACCATCGGCTTGGACTTGCATCAAAGAAGACTCTTTCTCCATGAGGTAATTGGTCCAAGGTATCATGGTATGTGTCATGTTTGATCGTTATAACCTTCTTATATATGCATCAGTTTCCTTACATTTCTGATAACTGCTTGGATCTTACACTAATCCACATGACCATTGAGTGGAGGGATTAACTGGGTGACCTAGCAAGCTTGTATTCATGGGTTTTGGTTAGCCACCAGGGGGGATTTGCAGAGCCATCGTCCACTCCCACCATTCTATCATTTTACATCTTATCTCCCATACATCCATCCCACTCCCCTAGTCCGGCCATTAGGATGACCTTTGAGGGTTACACTTTGTCCTGTGGGAAGAAGGGGCTAAAGGCCTAGGGCGTAAAAGCAACTGGTAAAAGATAAAATCCATAGGAAATGAAACCTATAGATGCTTCACCCAGGGATCCCTGAGAAGGCAATAAAAGGCCTCTCGATAAGAAACAAAAGGGACCCTAAGAACAATAACAAAAAAACAAGGCCTAACCAAGAGGATGAGAGGTCTCATCATGAGCTGGCCCATTATGTTCATAGGTATCTAGAAGTATGACATTGTCATTATCTAGTCACCACGCCAGGGCAATGACCTTTGGTTGCATGACCAAAGGAAAGGGGGTCTCATCACAAGCTAGCCTTATCATTTCTGCGAAAATACTAGTGGGTAACACGGTCATCTCTGGTCATCATGCCAAGGTAGTGTCCTCTGGTCAGACCTTGAAGTAAAAAGAAAGAAAAGCAATAAATAAAGAATAAAGGCAATAAAGGGGCTTGGAAAAAGTGCATCCATGACGGGTACAACTCACCTCCTACAGAGGCACCCATGGACAACACCTACCCCTGGTCTTGCTATGACTGGACATCCCTACACCATATCACTTCATGAACATGGCTTGAATGATCCTCTGTGGAAACTTTCCTTTTCTTGTGGGTACTAGCCCAATAGGTTATTCTGTTTCTTTCTTCAACTTTGTATAGTAGATATGTGTAATGTCTTTGAGCTCTTAGAGGATATTCTAGGGGTTTTATGCATTTATTTGATAAACTTAATGATGAAATATGATTGACATTGCTATGATCCCGAGGACTGATGAGCCCATGGAGGGCATAGTTTTTGATGTGCAGGACCATACCCGACGGACAGGTACCAGTGGACCGGTACACATGGGGATATGATTAGCTCGAACCTCCATGGGGCTGAAGAGCCCATCAGATGGTTGTTGGGATGGCAGAGAAAGGACAACGTTATGATGAGCCATTGCACAAGAAGAAAGAAGGATGTTCCACCCAGGACACTTTGGCAGAGCTTGGCCTAGGGGGGATCACCCACTGCAAATGGGACATTTTCTTTTGATGGACAGGACATCACCTGAGAGAGATGGACATTGTCTGGAGAATGTGGTAGGGTGTTGAGGTGATTTGGCACATGTGGCAGCTTGGAGGAGCCCTAGAAGGGCCAATGTTTGGTTTTCTGGATGCTGTGCTTGCCCAAAAAGGGCTAACGTCTGCCTCAGAAGGGCTTGACGTCACTCTTTTAGCTCATTTTATGACATTTTTCTGGCAATTAATGTAAAAACAGTGTAAATCTTATTGTCATCCTTGTCGGTTGTTTTAATGACCTACAATTTAATTAAAAGGTCATTGATTGGTATAAATAGAGGACGTTACCTCTCATTTTAAACATAACATAACTCAATCTCTTGTGACAGATATACTTTTAGTCTTTTGTCTTGGTATTTTTCTCTTGGAAGTGAGGCACAACTCTTTTTGGAGGATTCTTCTTGGCATTTTATGGTGTTTCTCTCATTGGAAGGTTTACAACTAGGGTTTGATGAGAATTCTTCATGATTTGTAAGTGAATTTTTCATGCAAAACTTCTTAAATGAATGGTTGTAGGTTTAATCTCTTGCATTTGCTATTACATTGCTATTATATTGCTTAATCTTGAAACCCTAGGTAGCAAGAACACACTTAGGTCCTTTCTATATGTCCCCATGCTTGAGAAACTTGTTCTAGCCATTGATTAAGGAAGATGTAGCCTAGTTGTTGCTACACTTATCATCCTTTTTCTGAGTTAGCATTGAAATATAGGTTGAACAAAGTTGACGTCCTAGACCTAGTTGACTCTACAACTAGGGTTTTAACTTTTTAGGGTTTGAAGAGCCTTGCTCTTGCAACACTTTTCTCCCTTAGACTTGTACTTTAAAGCTATCCGTTTTGCCAAGAATATTTAAAGAAAGAGGAAGGAGCCTAAGGCCTTGCTTAAGCAACACCGGAATGAGCCTCCTTCCTTTAGGGTTTTGATTCTAGGGCCCTGCCATTGCAACACCATAGAACCTAACCTTCTAGTATTTAAATTTTGATCCTCCTGAGATCTTGCCCTTACTTTTGACTCCATAATACCCTAAGGCACTGGTTTTTTCTCCAACATTAAGCTTGTTGTGCAAAAATAATCTTTCAAAACTCTCAAATTTGAAACCCTAACTAACCCTAACATCTTCTAACCTAGCAGTAAATGATGGCATCATGCCTTTATTAATATTTTGTTGATAGAAAATACTATGGCTTGGTCATCCAATGATAGACATTGATATATCGGTAATTTTCATTGGCTAATTTGCAAAACATTGTCTTTCTTTGTCTATTACACTAACACTAAAAGAGGCTGACGTCATCCTTAGGATATTGACACAACAATCTATTGTGTATGAGAAATAAATGACATTTAATACATTGATTTAATTTTCATTAGATGCTATGATGTTCCAGTGTTTATTGACAAAGTAAGATTATATGCCATTGTCATTATTGCAAACATTGACTTTGTCAATATTTACTACTGTTTATGCTCATGTACATTAAATATTGATAGTCATTGCTTAATTAAGTATTAACCACTATTGCATGTACTAGTGTCATTGTTGTCTTGTCTCGCAAGCAGGTGCTTCTTCTGTGGTTTTTCTTAATTTGACTATCTTCTGGGCGATAATCTGTGAAAGGGAAACTAACCTTAATCCTTTGAGCCTTTTCCTTTCAAAACCCCAGATTTCCAGGGACGTCTCCCTTGGGCTTAGCCACCCTAAATAAAAAGGACCTCCCCATTGTGGTGATATTGGGTGGGGTAGGTCCCTGTTTCACCAGTTTGACCCTTATCCTTCAGCTACTTGACCTAAAATACAAACTGAGCGATAACATTTTGGCGTCATTGCTAGGGAACACTGAGTCAATCTTCCTCAATGACAAATCCTTTGGTAAGACTTGCCTCAAAGACCTTTTCTTACAAGCTTACCTGGTGAATCCACTAAGACCTTTTCCCCCTATTCTTTGGTAGTTTCAGGGAAACTATCTAGCGACTCCACAAACCAGAAGGAGGTTCAATAACCCTCCTCTAGCTTTTAGAAGGAAGCCTCCTGCTAATTCACTTATTGTTAAATCACTTTTTAGAAAGAGAATCCCTTTGAACATGTCTACTTCTCAGACTGGTACTACAAACCCAGTCAACAATCAAAGACAATGGTCATCCACTTTGTTCAAGCCTTTAGACATGTCAGCCATACCTGGCTACCCTAGGAAAATGCCACCTAAATATGAAAAGTGGTTGCCTAAGTTTATCGGCACTGATGCTACTAGTGTCAAAGAGCACATGAGTAAATTTTGGGCATTTTTCCAGCTTCATCCCATTAGTGATGATGCTGAGGAATTGGTCATGAAGCTCTTCTCTACTACCCTGTATGATGCTGCAAGACATTGGTATCTTGGCCTACCTGATGGAATTATTAAAACCATGGATAGACTCGAACAAATCTTCCTCGGAAGGTGGAGTATCAAAGAAGACCCGAACATGCTTCTCACCTGACTAAATGGCCTTGCCAGATGTGAGAATGAATCCATTCGGCAGTTTCATACCAGGTTCGAAGCTTTACTCCAATCAATTCCCCCAAGCCACCATCCGAAAGATGATTACCTTGTTCACATTTATACTAGATCTTTCAGTGGCCAATTAGGGTATCTCCTTAGAGACAAATACCCTCAATCCATTCAAGAATCTCAAGAGCTTGCAACCAATATTGAAGGAAATCTCCTTTCATCCAATATTGATCCCTTTGCCAACCCTAGGGGGAAAATAGACATCAAGCAGAAAGTAGTACACAATGTTGAGCCTACTTCAGATCTCTGCACTAGTATCAGTAAGCTACAAGCTTCAGTGGACAACATCATGAAGAATCAAGAAGAAATGATGAACCAGATTGTGAGACTTGAGAAGTCCCAGACCCAGGCACCCAGACCTCCATTCAAAGGGCCATTCCAAAAAAGGAATCAAACTTACAAGCCGAAGAATGTAAATGAAGTCCCAAATACTCTGGCCCCTACAAATGTGGTTGATGAAAACCCTTGGTGCCTGGAATGGAGTGAAGGACATTGGGAGAATGAGTGTCCTTATAACGCCAACCAACAACAAGTTAACAACTTTGACTGCTTTTCAGGTTTCCCTCAGATAAACATCACTGATGTAGAACATCAACAAGCCCTGAAGGAAGCATCCCGAGCAACAATATTAGCAATAATCAACAACTTGGACTAGGAATCGTGATAAAATCTAAAAAAGAAAGAAGTCCAAGTATACCAGAGAAAAAACCCGAACCAACCTACAAATGATCAGCCGAAATCTCCTAAGGTTCTTCCTCCTAAAACGTCCAAAGCTGATAAGATTACCCTTGATTTTGATTTTGAAGGAGCTCTATCGAAGATGCATGTAAATGTCCCCTTCAAAGAAGCAGTCAAGATCCCTTCTATTAAATAACTCTTCAATAGCTTCTTTTCAAGGACGACTGAGCCTATGGACCCCCCAATTATGCTGCAAGCTTACCACTTCAGGATCCAGTACGGTGAGAACCCACCTTTCTTCATGAATCTCATGATGAACAACAAGTACCTCAACAATTGCATGCTGGATACAGGTGCGTGCAAACATGATGTCTCTTAAATTCATGCAGCAGATGGGCCTGAAGGTAACCAGGCCTTACATAAATGTGTGTGGATTTGAATCCAAAGCAATACCCACACATGGTGTTGTTGAAAACGTCAAAGTATAGCTGAAAGAATTCCCCGAGAAAATAGTTCACATAGATATCATAGTTGTTGATGTCCCAGATGTATGGGGAATGCTATTATCTAGGAAGTTTGGTGCAATGATAGGTGGGGCCCTTGAGATGGATCTCACTTTTCTATGGTTTCCTTTGAAAGATGGAACAACTGGATGATTACTCAATATGCCAATAACTAGAACCCATGTACAAGATGTTGTCCCTGCTGTAAGTGAAGCGCAGAAAGATGTGATACAAACTCTTCAAGAATATTCTCCAGAAGACATGCCATTTACTACAGAAGAAGACTTTGACTAGATTGAGTGGCCCAAGAAAGAGGAATATCAGCATCTCCTAGATCAGTTTCAGAACAAAGAAGTAGGGACGGTAAAGATACTAAAAAGACCAAAGAATGAAGAAGAAGTATAGATACATCTGTCCCAACAAGAAGCTTTTACTCCAGAAGCCCACCCACCTCCCTCAGTACAATACACCAGGGTTTTTCAAGGAACTAACAAACACAAGATCCGAAAATACAAGGGGGAGTTAGTATGGATGTGGGATACTCAGAAAGGAGAGCCTACTAACATGAAAGGAAGTACACAATCATGGCTCGGACCCTTCAAGGTCGGAATGGAATCAGTAGATAACTCTTATTACTTGTCCACCTTGGAAGGAAGAAGGCGTCCATTACCCATCATCAGACGCCTCCTCAAACCCCACCAAGGTGGTGGGACATGACTACATAGGTAAGTATGAGTAGGTAGGCATTTCCATGTATTATACCATCTGCATTTATTGTTTGTTTCACCATATGCATTTTGATTGATTTCTCTCATATGTATACATGTATTGTTTTGCGGGGTGGCAATACGACCCCACCTTTTGTCGCTGATTCTTTCTTTTCAAGTGTGAGCAGGTCTGCAGCTTTATGCCAGAGATGTTGAGGTTCTCATGTGCTCTACGGTGAGCACATGTCCCCGAGTTGGAGCCAGATGTTATCCCCGATCTCTAGGGATAACTAGGAGATAATGTCTCAAGGCCTATAGGTCCTAGACATGGAGTACCGAGAGTAGGATTGACCTAAGCATGGCCCTGGAGGGACCATCCTTCTTCTTCTTCACCAAACTTGTCTTTTTAGCAGCACCAGCTTTCATCACCATCGGCTTGGACTTGCATTAGAGAAGACTCTTGCTCCATGAGGTAATTGGTCCAAGGTATCATGGTATGTGTCATGTTTCATCATTATAACCTTCTTATATATGCATCAGTTTCCTTACATTTCTGATAATTTCTTGGCTCTTACACTAATCCACTTGACCATTAATTGGGGGGATTAACGGGGTGACCTAGCAAGCTTGTATTCATGGGTTTTGGTTAGCCACCAGGGGGGATTTGCAGAACCATCGTCCACTCCCACCATTCTATCATTTTACATCTTATCTCCCATACATCCATCCCACTCCCCTAGTCCGACCATTAGGATGACCTTTGAGGGTTACACTTTGTCCTGTGGGAAGAAGGGGCTAAAGGCCCAAGGGGTAAAAGCAGCTGGTAAAAGATAAAATCCATAGGAAATGAAACCTAGAGATTCTTCACCCAGGGATCCCCGAGAAGGCAATAAAAAGCCTCTCAATAAGAAACAAAAGGGACCCTAAGAACACTAACAAAAAAACAAGACCTAACCAAGAGGATGGGAGGTCTCATCACGAGCCGACCCATTATTTTCATAGGTATCTAGCAGTATGACATTTCCATTATCTGTTCACCACGCCAGGGCAATGACCTTTGGTTGCACGTCCAAAGGAAAGGGGGTCTCATCATGAGCCAGCCTTATCATTTTTGTGAAAATACCAATGGGTAACACTGTCAGCTCTGGTCATCACACCAAGGCAGTGTCCTCTGGTCAGACCATGAAGTAAAAATAAGGAAAAGAAATAAATAAAGATTAAAGGCAATAAAGGGGCTTGGAAAAAGTGCACCCATGACAGGTACAACTCACCTCCTACAGAGGCACCCACGGACAACACCTACCCCTAGTCTTGCTATGACTGGACATCCCTAGACCATATCACTTCATGAACATGGCTTGAATGATCCTCTGTGGAAACTTTCCTTTTCTTGTGGGTACTAGCCCAATAGGTTATTCTGTTTCTTTCTTCAACTTTGTATAGTAGATATGTGCAATGTATTTGAGCTCTTAGAGGATATTCTAGGGGTTTTATGCATTTATTTGATAAATTTAATGATGAAATATGATTGACATTGCTATGATCCCGAGGACTGATGAGCCCATGGAGGGCGTAGTTTTTGATGTGCAGGACCATACCCGACGGACAGGTACCAGTGGACCGGTACACATGGGGATATGATTAGCTCGGACCTCCATGGGATTGAAGATCCCATCAGATGGTTGTTGGGATGGCAGAGATAGGACAACGTTATGATGAGCCATTGCACAAGAAGAAAGAAGGACGTTCCACCCAGGACACTTTGGCAGAGCCCGGCCTAGGGGGGATCACCCACTGCAAATGGGATGTTTTCTTTTGATGGACAGGACGTCACCTGAGAGAGTTGGACGTTGTCTGGAGCATGTGGAAGGGTGTTGAGGTCATTTGGCATGTGTGGCAGCTTGGAGGAGCCCTAGAAGGGCCAACGTTTGGTTTTCTGGATGCTATGCTTGCCCAAAAAGGGCCAACATCTCCCTCAGAAGGGCTTGACGTCCCTCTTTTAGCTCATTTTATGACATTTTTCTGGCAATTAATGTAAAAACAGTGCAAATCTTATTTTCATCCTTGTCGGCTGTTTTAATGACCTAAAATTTAATTAAAAGGTCATTGATTGGTATAAATAGAGGACGTTGCCTCTCATTTTAAACATAACATAACTCACTCTCTCGTGAGAGATATACTTTTATTCTTTTGTCTTGGTATTTTTCTCTTGGTAGTGAGGCACAACTCTTGTTGGAGGATTCTTCTTGGCATTTTATGGTGTTTCTCTCATTGGAAGGTTTACAACTAGGGCTTGATGAGCATTCTTCATGATTTGTAAGTGAATTTTTCATGCAAAACTTCTTAAATGAATGGTTGTCGGTTTAATCTCTTGCATTTGCTATTACATTGCTATTATATTGCTTAATCTTGAAACCCTAGGTAGCAAGTACACAAGTAGGTCCTTGCTATATGTCCCCATGCTTGACAAACTTGTTCTAGCCATTGATTAAGGAAGATATAGCCTAGATGTTGCTACACTTATCATCCTTTTTCTGAGTTAGGATTGAAATATAGGTTGAACAAAAGTGATGTCCTAGGCCTAGTTGAATCTACACCTAGGGTTTTAAATTTTTAGGGTTTGAAGAGCCTTGCTCTTGCAACACTTTTCTCCCTTAGACTTGTACTTTAAAGCTAGCCGTTTTGCCAAGAATATTTAAAGAAAGAGGAAGGAGCATGAGGCCTTTCTTAAGCAACACCGGAATGAGCCTCCTTCCCTTAGGGTTGTGATTCTAGGGCCCTTCCATTGCAGCACCATAGAACCTAACCTTCTAGTCTTTAAATTTTGATCCTCCTGAGATCTTGCCCTTACTTTTGACTCCATAATACCCTAAGGCACTTGTTTTCTCTCCAACATTGAGCTTGTTTTGCAAAAACAATCTTTCAAAACTCTCAAATTTGAAACCCTAACTAACCCTAACGTCTTCTAACCTGGCAGTAAATGATGATGTCATGCCTTTATTAAGCTTTGGTTGATAGAAAATACTGTGGCTTGGTCATCCAGTGATAGATATTGATATATCGGTAATTTTCATTGGCTAATTTGCAAAACGTTGGCTTTCTTTGTCTATTACACTAACCCTAAAAGAGGCTGATGTCATCCTTAAGATATTGACACAACAATATATTGTGTATGGGCAATAAATGACATTTAATACATTGATTTAATTTTCATTAGATGTTATGATGTTCCAGTGTTTATTGACAAAATAAGATTATATGCCATTGTCATTATTGCAAACATTGACTTCATCAATATTTACTGTTGTTTATGCTCATGTACATTAAATATTGATAGTCATTGATTAATGAAGTATTAACCACTATTGCATGTACTAGTGTCATTTTTGTCTTGTCTCGCAAGAATGTGCTTCCTCTGTGGTTTTTCTTAATTTGACTATCTTTTGGGCGGTAATCTGTGAAAGGGAAACTAACCTTAATCCTTTGAGCCTTTTCCTTTCAAAACCCCAGATTGCCAGGGATGTCTCCCTTGGGATTAGCCACCCTAAATAGAAAGGACCTCCCCATTCTGGTGACATTGGGTGGGGTAGGTCCCTTTTTCGCCAGTTTGACCCTTATCCTTCAGGTACTTGACCTAAACTACAAACTGAGCGATAACATGTACTCTATTGGAGTTGTTTCTCTTTTCAGTTGATGCAGATAAAAATCTAATATTGTAGTCTCATGTGACACATAATACACAAAGTTTACATATATATCTTGTGTTCCTTATGTTCTACATGGTGGTGGTTTATTGATGATGTATGTTGTTGAGATATGTTTACATGAAAATAGCTAGTTGTGAATGGAAGTAATGAATAATGATATTTGAAGTGGTTGCTAACTAAAATTTTGTAAAGATTTGTAAAAAGAGCCTCACACTGATTGGAATCCTCTCTTAGTGTGGTTGGTGTGTCCACATACAATCCCTTGGTGACCTCCCCTTATCAGTTCCAATTTCCATTCAATATGTACCAATCTAGACCTCCTTGTTAACCCAGTCTAGATCTGATTCTTCTCTATTTCATTATGATCGTCATTATTTTGGACAAACTTCCTATTTTGTTCAAGAAAAAATCTCTAAATTCTTCTCTTCTTCACTTTGTTCCAATGAGCACCTCTATTCAATTCCCCCTTTGCCTATGTTCCTCCTCTTTCCATTGTTGTGAGTTATTCTTCCTTGCATTTTTTTAGTCTCCCATGTGTCTCCTCTTTATACCTCTCCTCTCTACCCCTCTTTCTTGTCTACTAATGTTTTTCCACCTTTGGTCTCTTCCTCTACTAATACCTTGGGTTTCTGGTGGCTTCCCACAGATGTGACCTTATATCTAAGACCTGAATTTATGAAGGGGAAAATTTGTGGCATCCTTTCTATCTGGTTATCCAGTTGACCCCTTGTCTTCTCAAGAGGTCATGACTATCAATAATATTAATTTGCATATCCACCAATCCCTCTCCTTCATTATAGTTCATTTGATTTATTTCAAATTCAAGTATGTGAGTAGGTGGTGTATTCAATTTTCATGTTCAAGATGAAGTGTTAAGAAACCTTCCTATTTTCCTCATTGAATCTTCTCCATTCCACCTCATCGATCTATATCACCATGCCACTTCATCAGTTCCCACTCATTATATCATTATTAGTAATTTCAAGGATCTTCCCTCTCAGTCAATTTTCCATTGTTTTCATTAATCGCAACATAATTACAAGATTCATAATCATATTATATGAATTCTCAACATAATTACGATAATGACAGAAAAAAGGGTGTTACATGCTAGTTCAAATAAAAGGGTTTAGAAAAACAGGATCTCATAGAAATAAAATAAAACAAGTGAGGAAATAAAACAAATAAGATACATAATACAATAGAGACACAAATATACGTGGTTCACCCAATGTGGGATACGCCCACATGAGAAATTGTCAGGTCATTGCTTTTTAGTAATCATCAAAATGAAGGGATACAACCTACATGATTCCCACTATAACTTCCTCTTCTTTCTCTCACCATCTCCTCCCTCAGAATAAAATATTCACTCTCATGAACAACCAAAATACAATTCCCTCATAAAATAGGGTTTCCTTCTAGGGAAAAAATCCCTAACATCCCCACACCCCCCGGTCAAGAAATGGGATCCAAGAATGGATCAAACAAACCTATGAATCAATAAGATAATTAGGCTACACAACCAACAATATCCCACTTGGAGACTGATCACAACTCCACTATTGTTGTACATGTTGGACTATGATCCACTTTGGACCGGTAAAGTCTCTCATCTTCACCTTCATGCTTGAAGGCCAACTGAAACTGAGCAAGATTTTGGCTAGTATGTATCTTCACCTTCATGCTTGAAGGCCAACTAAAACTGAGCCAACATAAACGTTTTCTCCCTAGTTACTACCTTTGTTAACATGTCTACAATATTTTAGCTAGTATGTATCTTTTCCAACTTCAAATGTCCATCTTCCAAGAAAGATCATATGAAATGGTACCTGAGATGTATATGCTTAGTATTATAATGGAAGGATGAGTTATTTTCAAGATGAATGGTTCTCTCATTGTCATAGTACAAACTTCTATTCTCCTACTTCTTTCCCAATTCCTCCATAAACCTCTGTAACCAAATCATCTCTTTACTAGCCTCTCTAGCAACAACCTACTCTACTTCCATTGTTAAAACTACCACAACATTTTGTACTTTTGAAATCCAACTTACTATTGTCCCACCTACAGTAAAAACATACCTTATGGTTGTTGGGCCTCAGAAATGTCATATTTTCATCCACCTTTCCCTTCATTATTCCTTACATTTGATTGTCCCATTAACCTTCCATTATACCATTTTCATAAATATATGTGGGTTTCTTCTTATTATTTTCCATTGTATTCATTTCAGTATTATAAGTGAATTTATGATTAAATGTTAGAAAAATGACATGTTTTCATCATATATCAAGGTTGGATGAGTTTGATTATGTGTGTAGGCACATGTGAAGATTTCAAAAAAGTCAAATAAGGATTACCACCTAGCTTCAAATTCAAATTTCATCTTCAAGCTTTGAAGATTTGAAGAATATTTGGGACAATCATTCAAGCAATTTCAAAGGAGAAAATCATGGATAGTTTGATAGGATATCTTATCCAAGATATGAGTGGAGGATTTGAAGGAATAAGTTGAGAGAATAGTGGATATGTAATTATGACACTCTTCAATACTTTCATGTATATAAGAGAGTTCCCTCTCTTCATGAAGAGGAGGGAGTTAGACATCATGTTATTCATAATTGGATCATGTTATTCATAATTGGAGGAATGTAATTCATAATTTAGTCTTGTAACTAGAAGAAGGGGATTCTTAACTTTGATTCTTTCATTGTTATTCTTTCATGCTTTGTCATTTGACTCTTGTAATATAATTTGAGATTGATTTATTGTGTGAGCTCACATATGTCTTTTGTCGTTCAACTCTTCACATGTTGTATTGCTTTCCTGGATTAATTTCCTATTTTCCTAGATTAGTCTTTCAATGCTTTCCTAGATTAATTTCATTTCAACAATTTAGATTAGATTACTTCCACTTTAGTCCTGCATATATAGTGCATGTTCTTCGTAGGCCTACGAACCTCAGATTGACAAATTAAATAGTTGGGAAAATACTACAATAGAATTAAACGACAATAAGAATTTGAGTTGGGGGGTATGTTGGGCCTCAAAAATGTCTTATTTTCATCCACATTTCCCTTCATTATTCCTTACATTTCATCATCCCATTAACCTTCCATCATACCATTTTCATAAATATATGTGGGTTTCTCCTTATTATTTTCCACTATATTCATTTCAATATTATAAGTGAATTTATGATTAAATATTAGAAAAATGACATTTTTTCATTATATATCAAGGTTCAATATAGTTGATGATGTACATGTTTGATTATGCAGAAAAACAATTAAAATCAATGGAGCAGCTTGACTAATTTCTTGGGTAAATTTGACAAGCAATGTATTTAATATTCCAGGACTTTAGTGACAATTCTCAACAACTAGTTATTATGCACATGGGAAGATTTGATACAACTAAGACAAATAAGTATGCAAGGGAAACAGGTATAAAAACAAAGTCTATTTCTTTGATTTGCATTTATTTCTGCATGATATGTTTTTCACAAATCTCACAGTTTTTATGTAGGAATTTGTACTAAGATTTTCAGATTCACAGCTGAGCGCATCCCATGCTGCAGTGATTTTCATGAATCGCAACATTCTTCAAAGAATGCATGCTTTGATAGACAGCTTGAAGGAGCTGTTACTCATCAGGAACATCATGATGGTTGATGATACACAACAAAATTTTGTTGTTACACAGTTACACATAAACATTTTTTCGATACACAACAACATTTTGCTGATACACAGAAACTTTGTGCACGTCTTGATGTTGACTGTTACATAGAAACATTTTGCCAAATTTCATGTTGTAACACTGTCCCATTTCTCCTTCAAAGACAATTAATCATCCTGTGTTGAATCCATCTTCCATTGCCTTAACTTTCATGACTTCACACATGCCTATTCTTTTCTGAGTTGCATACATCATTTCCCTTAGCTTTTTTAGTTCATTTTTTCCTTTCCATTTTTCCTTCTAAATAAAACAAACCCCCTCTCCATGAAAACATTGCCTTGCCATACACACTATTTCTACTGAAATATATATATATAGTCCTACCCATCTTGTTATAAACCCACGTTAACTAATGTGGTATTCCTAAAGTCCCACCTTTCAACATTCTTGCCCCATCAACCTCAACACCTTATCTAGGACATAGAATAGAATCCATTTTGAGTACCTTGAGTCTTGCATTCCTTAATGGCAATCTCTCTCGCTAGAAATCATGGGAATACATCAATGTCCCTTGATCGTTAGATCTTGCAAGTGGCCCGACATTAGCCCATCTATTCGCACTTCGCAAGATGTACTCGGGTACCTTGATACTCATTGACATCACTCATGAGTTTTTCTCGCATTGGTTAATGACATTCTTCAATGGTCGGTAATTCAATGATTTCTCTTCATGCTTGACATCGACACATTCACTTGCATGACAAGAATTGTACCATCGGTTTTGTAGCAGGTGAAGACTATACACTTTTTCATGATCCCCTCTTTGTAGAAATTTGATTTCCGATCTATGAGAGTACCACAAGTTCCATATTATTTTCCTTCCACATTTCTCATGATTCAACAGTAGAAATTCAGATTCCTTCACTTCCCATGATCTAGTTACAGCAACAGCAACATTAGGGGTTCCATTTTCCCGATCTTACAGTAGTGACACCTTCCATTTTCCATCAGTCACAGTCAGATATTCTTTGCTCCAATAGTTACAATAGTTACAACTACAATGCTAGTCACGTTTTCCTGATCCACCAGTCGCAACATCTACATCTACTTTTTGGGTAAGAGGAGGTATGTTCTTTTCTAAGCTTTAATCACATAATTCCTTATATGCCGACTTGAATACTTTGGAAAAAATTCCTCTCCATGCTCTCTTTCCTTCCATGATCTACACTAATTTGCATGAGGTCATGCAACATATTCATTNTATTCCATTTTCCCACTATTATCACTCCATTTTTCATCTCATTTACTGTTTACCAAATTTTCTTTTTCAATGACACTTTGTTGCATTTCGATTGATACACGTATTGTCATGATTCACAAAGATAAAGAAAAGGCTTTCTTATACACAATGATGCTTTCTTATGCACATTGATAGTTTATTATTTCCAGTGAGTATATGGATAAATTATTGCAGCAAGAAAATAAATAAGTGAAATGAATGTTGTTAACACAAGAACCAACATCTTTTGTATTCATGGTTGTCACACATGAACCAACCATAAGAAAATTTCACATGTTGTTACACATGTATTTTACATGCTGCTACTCCTGTATTTCAAATCCTGGAAATATTCCTTATTAAAAAGACATCATCAATCAAAGCCATAGTTTAAATGCCAAAATTTCTTCAGAAGATCCGTGCATGGTTGCATGAGGACATGTAACAAGTTGAGTTGGGGGGTACGTTGGGCCTCAGAAATGTCCTATTTTCATCCACCTTTCCCTTCATTATTCCTTACATTTCATCATCCCATTAACCTTCCATCATACCATTTTCATAAATATATGTGGGTTTCTCCTTATTATTTTCCATTGTATTCATTTCAGTATTATAAGTGAATTTATGATTAAATATTAGAAAAATGACATATTTTCATTATATATCAAGGTTGGATGAGTTTGATGATGTGTGCAAGCATATGTGAAGATTTCAACAAAGTCAAATATTACCACCTAGCCTCAAATTCAAATTTCATCTTCAATCTTTGAAGATTTGAAGAATATTTGGGACAATCATTCAAGCATATTCAAAGGAGAAGATCATGGAGATTTTGATAGGATATCTTATCCAAGATATGGGTGGAGGATTTGAAGGAATAAGTTGAGAGAATAGTGGATATGTAATTATGACACTCTTTAAGACTTTCATGTATATAAGAGAGTTCTCTCTCTTCATGAAGAGGAGGGAGTTAGACATCATGTTATTCATAATTGGATCATGTTATTCATAATTGGAGGAAAGTAATTCATAATTTAGTCTTGTAATTAGGAGAAGGGGATTCTTAGCTTTGATTCTTCATTGTTATTCTTTCATGCTTTGTCATTTGACTCTTGTAATATAATTTGAGATTGATTTATTGTGTGAGCTCACATATGTCTTTTGTCATTCAACTCTTCACATGTTGTATTGCTTTCCTAGATTAATTTTCTACTTTCCTAGATTAGTCTTTCAATGCTTTCCTAGATTAATTTAATTTCAGAAATTTAGATTAGATTACTTCTACTTCAATCCTGCATATATAGTGCATGTGCTTCATAAGCCTACGAACCTCGGATTGACAAATTAAATAGTTGGGCAAGTACTACAATGGAATTAAACGACAATATTTTCGCCTAACAGTGGTGCTCCTCCTACTATCTTTATCACCTACCATATATGAATCAACATATCCCAACATAATAGTGTCTGAACCTCCAAAACATAATGCATGAGTACTAGTACCTCTCAAATACTTGATAATTCACTTTACTGCCTCCCAATATTCTTTACCTGTTTTGTTCATATACTTACTAACAACTCCCACTGCATGTGTAATATCTAGTCCTGTGCACACCATATCATACATAAGATGCCAATTGTTGATGAATAAGGGACCCTGAACATGTATTTTATCTCTTCTTGTGTCTTGGGAAACATTTCCTTGGTTAATTTGAAATGGCTGGCCAAAGGTGTACTAACTGGTTTTTCATTTTTCATTCTAAACCTCTCCAACACCTTCTCTATGTACTCACCATGAGACAATGTCAATTTGTGATTTTTCTTGTCTCTTGTTATTCTCATACCAAGGATTTTCTTTTCAGCACCCAATTCCTTCATCGCAAATGAATTAGCTAATTAAATTTTGAGCACATTTATATCCTGCATATTATACCCCACAACAAGCATGCCATCTTCATACAATAGAAAGATAATATAGCTTCCATTTTGTAGCCTCTTAAAATAAACACAATGATCATAATGACATCTTCTATAAACTTGTTATGTCATAAACCTGTCAAACTTCAAATACCACTACCTTGGAGCTTGCTTTATGCCATACAATTTCTTCTTCAACCTGCATACCAAATTCTCCTTCCCTTTGACCTCATACCCCTGTGGCTTCTGCATATAAATCTTTTCATTCAAATCCCCATGGAGAAAAGTTGTTCTTACATCTAATTGTTCAAGATGAAAATATTCTATTGCCACAAGACTTAAAATAGTCTTAATTGAATCCATTTTAACAAGAGGAGAAAATATTTGATCAAAATCTATACCTTTCTTTTATGCAAACCCCTTTACAACAAGTCTATCCTTGTATTGATTTTTCCCCCATCTTCTTCCTTTAACCTGTAAACCCATTTATTCTGCAATGTTCTTTTTCCTGTAGGGAACTAAACCAACTCCCAAGTCTAGTTATTTATCAAAGAATCCATTTCCTCTTTCATTCCTTGCTCCCACTTCCTTTTAGTGTCTACTTGCATTTCCCCTTCATAACTTTCCGGTTCACCAAAATCGGTCAACAATAAATAATACAATGAAGGAAAATATTGTTCAAGGGGTCTACTTAACCTGGTATATCTTCTAACAACACTTACAGGAGTTTGAGGTACCTACTGCTTCTGTTGTTGTACATTTTGATTTTCTGGTATCTTTGGAATTTCTTTTTCAACAATCTCATCAAGCACTATGTATTTTTGGTTTTTCTTCTTCCTGTTTTCTTCCCTGCAACCAATCTTTATACATGACCTTCTCATTGAATATGAAATCTCTACTCCTAATGATTTTTTGATTTTAATAATCCCATAAACGATAACCAAAATCATTAACACCATATCCAATAAAGGTACACTTATTGGATTTGTCTTCAATCTTTTTTCTATTTTCTTTATCAATATGGAAAAATGATTCACAACCAAAAGTCTCCAGAAATGAATAGTTAACATTTTTACCCTTCCATGCCTCATCTGGAATGCCACCTTCCAAAGAAGTTGAAGGTCCTATGTTTATCAAGTAAACAACAATATCTATAACATCTGTCCAAAATTGTAAGGGAAACCCTGCATGTAATCTCATACACCTTGCATGCTCCATGACTGTCCTGTTCATTCATTCTGACACACCATTTTCTTATGGTGTTCCTGGAACTATCTCCTCTCTATGAATCCTATGGTATGAACAATAATCATGAAACTCCTTGCTGCAGTATTCACCCTTGTTTTATGATCTGAGACACTTCAACCTTTTTCTATCTCATTCTCAACCAAAGCTTTCCATTTCTTAAAAGTGTCAAAAACATCATATTTTTGTCAAATGCAATAAATCCGAGTTTTTCTAGTTGCATCATAAATACAATTAACATAATAACAAGAGACACCAAGAGATGATACCTGACTCGTTCCCCATACATTTGTATGCATAAGCTCTAACGTTTCACTCTTGTTTTCCTTTTCGAATATGAGAAATATGACTCTCTTTTGTTTTCCATAAACACAGTTCTCATAGAAATACAAATCAATTTGTTTAAGATTTGGCAACAAATTCTTTTTGTGAAGTATCTGCATCCCTTCTTACTCATGTATCCAATACTATGATGCCACATTGTTGTATCCACTCTTTTAGAAGATAAAGAGAATGAAGAGTCATCATTACCAGTACACAAATACAATGTACCTACCTTCTCTCCTTTTGTTATCACCAATTATCCTTTAGTAACCTTCCATGCCTTATATGTAAATGTATATATACAACCTTCACTTTCCAGCTGCCATGTTGAAATTGTATTTTTTCTTAGATCTAGAACATGTCTTATCTCTTTCAATATCCATTGATTTCCATTCTTTTGATTTATTTGTATCTTACCCATTCCAACAATTATACATGGTGCATCATTACCCAAACGAACCTATCCAAAATCACCTTGAACATAATATTGAAAATGTTTCCTATGGGTTGTGGCATGAAATAAATTCCCTTAATATACTACCCAAGAATTAGTAATATTATCTAAAGAAAGAATCATAGCATCTTGTAACACATCACCTGCTACATTTGCTTCTTGATTTTTCTCTTGTTGTCCATCTCTTTATTTCTATGGAGCTCTACAGTCTTTCTTCAGATGTTTCTTCTTCCTACAATCCAACACTCTATCTTTCCTAGTCTGGATTTGGATCTTCACTTCCTAGAATTTCCACGGTTCCCTGGACTCTTTCATGTTTCCTTTATTCTTCCTCTGGTCTCCATGATGAACTCATTACCTGATGTCTCACTTGTGATTTTCCATCACATTTCCTCACTAAGGATAACACCAATAACATCATCAAATTTTAGAGTGTATGAACCAGAGACATAATTATTTGCAACCATGACCAAGCCATTCCATCTTTCTGGCAATGAGCACAATATTAGAAGATCCCTAACCTCATCATACAAGTTCACTTTTATAGAAATTAGCTGATTGGTAACCCTATTAAATTCATTTAAATGATCTGCAACAAAACCACCTTCTATATATTCATATTAAATAATCACTTCATTAGAAATACCTTGTTGGAGGTCGAGGGTTTTTCATATAGTCTATCTAGTGCCTTTATCAGATCCTTTGTTGTCTTTTCTTTTGAAATATTGAAAGCCATTGATAATTCCAGAAACAATTGTATTGTTCCTAGTGTCTTTCTATCAAGAACCTCCCATTCTTCATCCTTCATGGCCATCGTATTATTTGATATTATTCCCAATGGAAGTTAAATATCCTTCTGATATAAATAATATTCCATTTTCATCTTCCATAGCTAGTAGTTCTGGCCATTAAATTTCTCGACCTTAAAATTTCCATATTCCACCATTTCCTCCACTAGAACTAGGAATCCTCCTTTCCTATGAGTTACCTTTGGATCTGATACTCGTTGTTAGAAAAACAAGCTTGAAGAGTACTAAAATAAAACAAATGTAGAAATAAAACAAAGAAGATACATAATACAATAAAGACATAGATATATGGGGTTCACCTAGTGTGGGCTACGTCCACCATAGAAATTTCCAGCTACATCATTTTTATTATCCATCAAAATGAAGGGATACAACCTACAAAATAGTCATTGTAAATTCCTCTTCTTTATCTCACAGTCTCCTCCCTCATAAAACAATATCCACTCTCATGCATAGTCGCAATACAATTCCCTCATAAAAGAGGGCTTCATTCTAGGGAAAAAAATACCTAACATAAATTCTACCATCATATATGCGACCTTGTAATGAATGGTCCAGATTGACTTCGAAATTACAATATTTTACAAGGAATTTTTTCCCAAAATTCCCCCCCTTAAACCCCTCTGAAGACAGTAGTGGGGGGGAAAGCCCCCCCAAAACCCAATGTCAAGAAATGGGATCCAAGAACGACTGAAACAAACAATCAGGAAGATAATTAGGCTCCACAACCAACAAAAGGTACCTCAAGTTTAGTGAAAATCACCATCTTTGTGAAAAGAAGTCCCCATAATCCTTTCAACACATGTAAAATAGATTTTGAGGGTCAAAATGCATAGTGAAATCTCCAAAGGAAAATATTTTTGGATTTTTTGGGTATGATATATACAAAACAAAAGTCACTCACACTACAAACCTATGTACAAGGCACTACACATTTTCATGATTTATGTAGTGTAGATCCCATGGCTAGGTTCATGCCAAGGATGTTTATTGTCATTTATTAACTTATGGGCTGATTTTGGCATCATATGGCACACGATGTCGGGGCCATGCCACATAGAAACAAATTTCGGTAGTGAAAGATACTCATATTCAGTGGTTTTGTGAGCTACAAAAACCCCTTTATGGGACTCATCAAGACATGAAGGAGGTACAAAACAAAAATCTTTCATGGGAGGGGAAGCATAAAATTTAGTGGAAAGTTCCTAAAAGGATAACCAAGGTAGAGAAGGGTTACGACTTAGAGGGCCACTAGATGCCCTAGAAAATGCCCTCATTTTGGAATTGAAGCTCATCATGATAATTATTTTCAGTTCCAAATCAGGAAAATATGAATGATACATCACCTCATCCTTTGGATTTTCTATGGAAGCCATGACTTTCAAGATGGCCTCTTCTGAAGGAAATTTAGTATTTAGGAAATCATGTTAACATGAAGAGTCAACAACCCATTTAGGTGGAGTAGATAGATCACACTCCATATGAGAATGGAGTTGTTGACCAGTATTAGTGGATGCTAATGGGATTACTGAATCGACAATATCAATTGCGGTGAGTGGCATGGATGCTCCATATCATTGAACACCCTCAGAATGAGGTACCACCTAAGGATTGATATAACTAAGGGATCCACTAGAAAAAAAATGAAATCATGTTGATATGAGTGATAGTTGCAATAGGATATGGTGGGGGAAGTGGAAAATACCCATGAGTGAATTTTATTTAACCATTCCCACACCAACATGCATATAAGATTGTTGGGTATCACTAACAAAGGGTACATTTGACCCCACATTGGATCCACGATCTGGGGTGTAGAACGCAAGATGATCGATCATCACTATTTTCCCTTGATGAGGGAAGCATAAGACCTTAAAGAAAGATAATATGACTGCAGTCGTCTCATAGAACCAAGTACGCTCGAGTATCAAATGTTACTCAAGAGGTGCGTTGAAAACCTCCATGGAAACATAGAGAGTATTACAACCTAAATCGATGGGTAGGGAAGTGATTATTCCATTAGGCTGGAACATGTGTCCATCGAACACTTTCAATAATGTTGCAAATGTGTTGAGATTAGAAGAGCCAATGGCCTTCCAACAAGAAATAAACATGATGCAAGTCGAGGCTCCTTCATCAACCACAGTTCAAAAGATTTTTTCCCCATTGTGCACACTTTGATCTAGAAAAAAACCTGATGGGAGAACCTATGAGTAACCTAATCATAATCAAAGGTGAAACATATGAAGTTTTTATTGAGTTGATTTACAGGTTTATGAGTTTATGGACAGGTAAGATATTCACATGACATATTGCAAATAGGTCAAATTGGTCCTTTAATTTCCTGAATGTGGTTAGATGTCATTGTGAATTGACATCAAAGGATTCTTGGGTTGAGTTAATATCATAATTTGACCAAATCATTTTTCAGAACTCATTTGGTATTGTCATATCACCCCACATAACATTGAGTGCTACAAATGCCACATCTATGGTCATATAGCTCGGAATTGTAGAAACATGATAGTACCATCAATGATGAAAGAAACATATATAAGATATTCTAAGATTTGGAAAATAAAAGAATAATAAAAAGAGAAAGTGAAAGAAGAACTGGTGAATAAAGAACAATTCTAAGAGATCACATGATTTTCCTTAGCACGAGAAATAAAATAAGAACAGATGAATAAATAAAAGGTTAAGGAATTTGCACTTTCAATATTTGTAGTGCAAGATGAATCCATAGACAAAAAGAAATAAGTCAGAGTTCAGAGAGATAATGAGTCTACCGACGAAGATGAAGATGAATCTGAATCAGAGAAGATATTCTTCTAAGTCATCTGACTTGGAGACTCCCAGGTAATCTATGAGGTAGTTGAGACATATCTAAGAACCATCTTTTGAGAAGCTTATAGAGTTCGAGTAGACAGACTCAAATAAGCCAGTTAGCAAAAATACAGTGTGACAGATTGATCAGTTGACACAATTACACAGGCAAAAATCTATGATTGTATTGAGATAGATATATCTTTAGCACATGTTGTTCTAAGTTTTATTTACATATTGCGAATACTAGTGGACATAGTTGACATTTGATGGTCAGTTGAAGTAGCAAAGACTTCATGATAGTACAGTGAAAGATGGGTCAACAGTGTGGATAGTTGAGTATCAGAGTCTTGGACGGTATGGATAGAGATGGATTCGTATGAACACTTAGTAGGTTTTGATAGATATATGACAATGGATGAGAGCATGGATTCATAAATTGGTTCAAAGAATGGTTCAGAAAGGAATATTATCATAATGAATGATAATTATATAGAAATATTTGAATGCTTATTATTGAATGATTTTTATATATGTCAGTGGATTACACAAGGAAGAACCAATGGAAAAAAAAATACAAAAGGAAGCAGGTACAAGAATCTCTACAATTTTTCTACACGACATCTTGCAGAGAAGTCAAAGGAAGAGAAACTGAAGTAGGAAGATGGGTAGAAATATCATTCAAAGAAGTTGTTAAAAAGAGAGGTAAGAACAGAGGTATGATTCCAGGAGGAGAGATGATAGAGATGATCATAGATGCATTGACGCTTGAATCCACTAGGACTGAAACGTCAACCTCATGAGGACATTAGTCCCCCTTCATTTTTAGAGAGGTGGTTCTCCTCTTTGGAAAAAGCTATATTTTTGAATATCTTGGATTAGGGGGAGTGCTAGGAAGAAAACCCCAGATATTTAGTCTTTGGATTTATATGAAAGTGGTTCTTCAATAACCCAATATGATCTTTATGTGCAACAAAAGTCTTTTACTCAGAAAATATTGAAGTAGGGCTTCAACATCAAAATTAAATTGTGATCAACATCACACACAATATTCTTAATAATATATAAATACATTCATATATTCTTCATAGGAGAGAATGATTTGATCATATCAAAGATTTTAATAGAGTATTGCAATCAAGATCAAAAGAGAATTTGATAGGTCAACCTCAAATACCTCATACTTAAAACTCAAAGTTACAAGATACAGTCAAGATCAACCCCGAAGGAATTCTTTGTGGATTTGTATTCATGAAAAATGTTCTTCATTACAAAATATTTTACAACCATGTATGTGGCTACAAACACTCCATGATCATATAAGAAAATATCTTAGAAGAATACAAGAATAACACTCAACAACTCATCCTTGTGCCCAACTTTGAGATTCACGCATAAAACTATGAGAAGTGGTGTAGAAGAATAGAAAGAATGGAGAAGATGGAGATTTCTTTCGTTTGATCAGAAGCTTGATTGTGTATCCATGGATGTACCTTATTATTCCTCTGAACTTCTACCTTTCCTGTTTGACAATACTGATTCTTGGACCATTTGAAAAAGCCTCTCTTCTCCCTTTAAGATGAGATTTTATAACTGCTTGAGTAGTTAGGGTTTCTCCCTTCTAGAAATTCCCATACAAGTTTTTTCTTGAAAATTTCCCTTTAATTAATGGCTCACTAATTCCTCATTAATTAATTCACATTATTAATATATGTATATTTAAAATTGGTCCCTCTCATGTTTTAATAAAAAATTTAATTAAACTTTTATTTTCACAATTATATTAATTTACCATTAAAATAGGATGACTATAATTTAATTTTATGGAAGTGAAAAGCAAATTTTTAACCATGTAAATTACCTCTGATGTGATATTCATCATCTCATATTTCCAACGATATAAATGTTGTGCAAAGGATCTCAATATAGGAGCTCATGAAGTTGAGTTGTCATGAAGGCCCTTTAAAACGGAAGCTGAATGATATTTCAATTTTTGAAATCAATTTATCAACTTTAATCACTTGAAACCTATACTACCATATTCGACGTTGAAATACCTTTCCAATGGTATAAATTTTTCGCGATTCCGACACTCGGAGCTCAAGTTATGGCCTCTGCAAGATCAACACTTAGCCATCGTCGATCAAAATTGATGGGCAAATGTGGGCCCTTGGATGAATTTTGTGTTTTCCTTCAGAAAATTCGAATTTTTGGTTTAAAATTCTATCCCACATTCATTGGGATATTATATTCTTCATGATATATAATACTAAGTGTTTGATACACTTAGCAAGAAACACGAGAAGAGAAGAAACTATGGAGCTTGGAGGATTCGGCCCTTGGAAAAATGTTGAATATAATAATAATTTTGCATGCCCAGTCAACCACCAATATTCCCAATCGGAAATAATGAGTCACCCAACCAAATTTTTCCACATTTCATCACTCTATAGGCCAACAATATTCTATATGTCATCCAATAGAATCATGCCATGTGTCACTTCTTGTATGTTGCCACGTGTCTCCATTAATTAGATGCCATGTGGTACCATCCATTAAATTCCATGTTGATGTATCTCATTGGTTAATAAAGTGTCATGTGTCACTTGGAGATGTTCCTCATATAACTTAGGAAAATAGACATTTTATTAAAATAATATGGTGGGTTTGTTGGGTTACATGAATGCGGAGGTAGGTGAGAATCTTAGAAATCACCCTAAACCTATGGTACGACATAGTAAGAAATAAGTGTGAAAAATTCTAAGTGTTAGCTAAAGTTTAGAGGAGAGGAGAATAGGTCGAACATAATTTCATTTAATATATGAAAGAAATATCATATCACCAACCCGCGAACCCATGAACCTGCAGTAACTCATATATTTGGCTAAGTGTTGGAGGAGTTCCATAGTAAAGAGTTGTGTGCATTATGAAGGTGGTGGAAGTCAAAGTGCATTGTGAGGGTAGTGGGGATAAAACATACTCTTAAGGAATACCACCAACCTGCCAACCCATGGTAATCCATAGTAAATTTAGTAAAAAGAGTTGTGTGCATTATGAAGGTGGCGGAATTCAAAGTGCATTGTGAGGGTAGCAGGGATAAAACATACTCTTAAGAAATATCACCAACCTGCCAACCCATGGTAAGCCATAGTAAATAAGACTAATTCTATAAAGCATATAATGGATCACGTGAAATATGGAAATAAATATAGAAAATATGACAAATGAAAATAAATATATGGGAAATAAAAGGAATTGATTTGGGAAAAGAAAAAAAAGGAAAATGAAAGAAATGGAAAAATGGGATAATGAAAATTGAAAGGAGAATAAAAAGAAATTGGAAAATAAAGAAAAAGGGAAATGAATGTGAACGTGGAAAGGAATAGGAAAAAATGGTTAAGTGTGGAAAATGGTAAAGGAATTAAAAAGTAATGAGACAATGGGAAAAATGACTAAGTATAAAATGAGAGAATGAGTAGAGTTGAAGGGAAAGGGGATGAGAGAACATGTCACTTAGAACATTTTTCATATTTCTTCTTGTAATACCTCCATTGGACTCCTGGACAAAAGTATGTGTATCTTGGTCATGGAACTCGGATTTTGATTCCACAAAATGCATGGAGAAGATGATACCAATGGCTATGCAATGAAAATATAATAGTTCAAAAATCTTCATCTTCCAATATCGTTATTTTTTATTAATCCAAGAGAGGGAAAATATATATGACCAAATTTTGGTCAACATCTAATTTTGGTCAACAATTGGCTCCAATTGTGGGTCAGTGACCTCCTGTGGGTTACTGAGAACACAAGAATCCCAAGACCAACTACCTTCTCCATTGGGCTATGGAGTCATCTTCAAAATGAATTCTTACAATTCTTCTTATTTCATGGATTTATCTTCAAACTTCAATACAAATACCGCCTTATTATGCAAAGTTGAACTGAAGAAACAAAATATATACATACATGATCTACCTACCCTAACTTACTTGAAAGAAAGGGGAACCTTAGGTATAGGTAGATTTCCAATGGAGCCATTCGAGAATCCAATTGAATTTTGAAATGGGATCCAGTAGTAAGCAAAATATTGGGGTTGCTACCAATAAATCAGGAGCATGAAAATTAGGAGCATGCCCAAAATGTACCACAATGGGATCGAATAATGTGTGCAAAAGACTTGTTTCCATTGGTGGGATGACAATACTTTCGAACCAATATTCAGTATAATCTACTCTTGGTTGCCCCAGAGTTTTGATATCTTCAATCAAATGAGAAATTTATTTCTTGAAAACATTCTCTTTTTCTTATTTTTCCATATTCAAGATTATTGTTTCATTGGCGATGTCTTGGCAATGTTCTTCTTCTATACAATGGCTATCTTCTTTGTTCTCAATTTTTTTTCTTCCACCAATTCTTCTTTATTTTGTCTAAATTCATCTTCCATATTTGGTGGAGACTCTTTAATTTCTTCCTCATATGGAGTATATGAGATGTTGATATCCTTTTCTTGGTCTTTGGAATTCTTTCCTTCATTCTTAGTAGCAAGATTTGATTTAGAAAATTATTGCAGTGTTTCATGATATTCTTCTTTCGAATCAATCATTTCATCATTTTGTGTCCACATGGGAGAGGATGGTTGGGAAGCAACATTTAAAACATCAACAAAATCATATGAATGCACCTTTGGGATGAAATTTTTTGGCAAATGAATCTTCTAACGCATCCCAGCTAGTAATGGAGTTAGGCATTAATGAACTATACAATTCAAGAGAATCCTCTCGCAAAGTTTGTAGGAATAATCTACATGTAAAATTGTCTTCAATGAGATTGAAATCATAACATGTACTTTTAAAATTAATCAAGTGTTTCTCTGCATCTTCTAAATCATCCCCAAAGAATGTAGAAAAAAATTCAATACGAATATTGGGCATTTGAAAGTCTATTTCTGATAGATTTAAAGGGGTGTTATGAAATTTCCTCCTTCTTTGAGTATTTCTCCCTTTTGTCGACACTTGCAAAGCATTTTGATGGGATTGATGAAGAATATAAAGAAGCATTATGACATGAATGGAACCCTTCATTTTGAATTTTTTCAATGGAGTTGCTAGGGAGTTCATTCTCCTGAATCTTCGGTGCTTCTCGTTTCTTTTTTAAATTACAAAATAAGTGAGCCATGCATAAAATAAACAACAATTTTCTTGAATATTATTCTCAAAACTTTGAGACATGAAGATTTTTAGTTCCTCAAATATCTTGAAAATAAATCGTTCCCCTGTGGAGTCACCAAAAATGTTGACGCTTGAATCTGTCAGGAATAAAATGACAACCTCATGAGGACATTAGTCCCCCTTCATTTTTAGAGAGGTGGTTCTCCTCTTTGTCTAAAATATATATATTTGAATATCTTGGATTAGGGGGAGTGCTAGGCAACAAACCCCAAATATTTAGTGTTTGGATTTATATAAAAATGGTTCTTTAATAACCCAATATTATCTTTATGTGTAGCAAAAGTATTTTAATTAGAAAAGATTGAAGGAGGGATTCAACATCAAAATTAAATTGTGATCAACATCACACACAATATTCTTAATAATATATAAATAAATCCATATCTTCTTCATAGGAGAGAATGATTTTATCATATCAAATAATTTTAACAGTACTGCAATCAATATCAAAAGAGAATTTGATAGGTCAACCTCAAATACCTCATACTTAAAACTCAAAGTTACAAGATACAATCAATATCAACCCCGAAGCAATTCTTTCTGGAGTTTTATTCATGAAAGAAGTTATTCATTACAAAATCTTTGAAAGCCATGTATGTGGCTACAAATACTCCATGATCATATAAGAAAATATCTTAGAAGAATATAAGAAGAACACTCAACAACTCATCCTTCTGCCCAACTTTGAGATTCAAGCATAAAACTATGAGAAGTGGTGTAGAAGAATAGAAAGAATGGAGAAGATGGAGATTTATTTCTTTTAATCAGAAGATTGATTGTGTATCCATGGTTGTACCTTCTTGTTCTTCTGATTTTCTTCCCTTCCCATTTGACAATATTGATTCTTGGACCATTTGAAGAAGCCTCTCTTCTCCTTTTAAGATGAGATTTTCTAACTACTTGAGTAGTTAGGGTTTCTCCCTTCTAGAAATTGTCGTACAAGTTTATGATTAAAACATTCCGTTTAATTAATGCCTCACTAATGAACTCACGTCATTAATATATGTATATTGAAAATGGGCCCCTCTCCTTTTTTAATAAACGTTTTAATTAAACATTTATTTTCACAATTTAATTAATTTCTCATTAAAATAGGACGACTGTAATTTAATTTTATAGAAGTGAAAACTGATTTTTAACCATGTAAACAACCTATAATGTTCTCTTCATCGTCTCATATTTCCAACAATATAATTTTTTTGCAAATCCATCGCTCAGATCTCAAGATATGAGCTCATGAAGTTGAGTTGTCATGCAGGCCCATTAAAAATGAAGTTGACTGATATTTCAATTTCTAAGAAAAAAGTATCAACTTTCAGCACTTGAAGCTTATACCACCATCTTCTACATTGAAATATATTTCCAACGGTATAAATTTTGCATGATTCTGACACTTGTAGCTCAAGTTATGGCTCTATAAGATCAACACTTAGCCATCGTCGATCAAAATTGATGGCCAAATGTGGGCCCTTGGATGAATTTCGTGTTTCCCTTTATAAAATTTGACCTTTTGGTTTAAAATTATATCCCAAATGCATTGGGATATTAACTCTTCACGATATATAATACTAAGTGTTACATACACTTAACAAGAAACACGAGAAGAGAAGAAACTATGGAGCTTGGAGGATTCAACCATTGGAAATTTTTTTAATATAATAATAATTTTGCATGCCCAATCAACCACCAATTTTCCCAGTCAGCAATGATGAATCACCCAACCAAATGTTGCCACATGTCATCAATCGGTAGGCCAACAATATTCCATATGTCACCCAATAGAATTACACCATGTGTCACTTATTGTATGTTGCCACGTGTCTCCATTAATTAGATACCATGTGGCACCATCCATTAAATTCCATGTCGATGTATCTCATTGGTTAATAAAGTTCCATGTGCCACTTGGAGATGTTCCTCATATAACTTTGGAAAAGAGACATTTTATTAAAATAATATGGTGGGTTTTTCGGCGAAGCTGCGGTAACTCATATATTTGGCTAAGTGTTGGAGGAGTTACATAGTAAAGTGTAGTAAAAGAGTTGTATTCATTATGAAGGTGGCGGAATTCAAAGTGCATTGTGAGGGTAGTGGGGATAAAACATACTCTTAATAAATATGGAAACAAATATGAAAAATATGAAAAATGATAATAAATATATGGGAAATAAAATGAATTACGTGAAATTTGGGAAAATAAAAAAGAGAAAAGGAAAGAAATGGAAAAATGGGATAATGAAAATTGAAAGGAGAATAAAAAGAAATGAGAAAAGAAAAGAAAAGGGAAATGAATGTGAACTTGGAAAGGAATAAGGAAAAATGGTCAAGTGTGGAAAATGGTAATGGGAATATGAAAGTAACGAGACATTGGGAAAAATGACTAAGTATAAAATGAGAGAATGAGTAGAGGTGAAGGGAAAGGGGAGGATAGAACATGTCACTTAGAACAATTTTCATATTTCTTCTTGTAATACCTCCATTGGACTCCTGGACAGAAACATGTGTATCTTGGTCATGGAGACTCGGATTTTGATTCTGCTAAATGCATGGTGAAGCTGGTACCGATGGATATACAATGAACATATAATAGTTCAAAAATATTTATCTTCCAATATCGTTTTTTTTTATTAATCCAAGAGCGGGAAAATATATATGACCAAATTTTGGTCAACAAGAGGGAGCATTGGCATCCATGGCATCAGTATTACATCAGATTGATACCCTTTTTCAGAAACTTAGAAAAACAGAGAAATATTAAAGGCATTTATACATGGAGAGCAGCCCAAAGGTCAATGCAGATAGGGGGAGTAGCTCCAAGGAGAGTTCAGTAAGGGGGAGAATCCCCAAAGAGAGATACCCTTTTCCATTGATGTCAAAGGGGCAGAGATAGAAACATTCATGAGAAGATATGATTACTAGGAGAATGAGCACAAGGATTGCCATGACTAAGTGTTTCCATCAATGTTGGTATGTCCATCAATGCCAAAGGAGAAGATTGTTGGGAAGTTGATTTAGATTGATGGAAAATTGGTTTGGATAGTTGGTCATCATTGATGTCAATCCTTGGAGAGTGATATTGTAGATTGATGTTAACCCTTGGAGAAGTCTGATAGAAAAATTCAGTAGCACAAAGGTATGGGTAAGGGACCCATGTTTGTTTCAGGAATAATGTAATGAATATTAGTGAATTTGCAGGAAAGACTATGGCTTAGTGAAGTTGGAGAACCCTAATGAGTTATCTAGAAGCCCCTAGAAGGTCAAAGAAGTCAATTATTCTAGAATCTCCTAGAAGAAGTTTGCTAGTCAAAGTAGTTGTAACTAGGAGTTAATGATGAGTAAAGTTGTTGCAATAAGAAAATAACTAAAAATAAATTAGTTTCAACAAGAAGTGGTGATTTTATTAATTATGGGTAAAGTAGTTGTAACAAGAAGGTTCAATAGTCAAATTGGTTGACCAAGAAATAAATTAAATAATAAAGTGGTTACAACAAGAAGTTGTGAGTAAAGAGAAATTATTTAAATAATAGAGTGGTCAAAGTGGTTGAAAAGAGAAGTTATTTAAATAATAAAGTGGTTGCAACAAGAAAGTAGTTAAGGGTAAAAAAGTTGTGATTTGACTAATTAAGGAATTGTTAATTGCAACAAGAAAGTGGTTAGCCCTAAAAGGTCGAGAAAGGGGTAAAATAGTTACAAGGAAACTTCTAGAAGAAGTCACTTGGGAAGTATAAATAAGAGAGAAAGGAACTCCTATTAGCACCTACCTACCTACTGAACATTATTGAATATCTATTTTGTGAAAGGATATTTGAAGGTATACATTGACAAATATGAGAAAGCATAGGTCTGAAGCAACGAAAGTTTCAAAGCTACATAGAGTTTGACTATTCTAGGGTTTCTGAGGTTATCCGTGAGTTGCAATGCATTTAGGGTGCAGACATCCATAAGCCACAATGGAGGAAAGCACGTATACCCATGAGTTGTAGAAGGGGAAAGTGCGGATCTATAGAAAGGGTAAACATAAAATGATTTTTCTAGGTTGTAGGATCTAAGGAGAGTGTAGGTATGGTTGTTAGAGATCATATACAATAGGATTAATACCGAGTTAAAGGTATGTTCATGATTATGTTTTGAGAGTGTATCTCAGTAGTGTTGTCGAGCATGCTTGAGGCATGACTTTGTGAGGTTTGGTATATGCCCTCTTAGATGTATGGTATCTATTGTAGAGTATGATTTGAGGAAGATATGTTGAGGCACATTACTGGTGCACTTAGCTTGGTTTTATTGGCATATCTTGTGGTGCATTGTGAGAGGCATTTGTTAGTGGTCTTGGTATATGATTGGCTTATGAGTGATACATGATTGAGGTTACATAAAAGTGAGGTTGTGGCACATGGTTTGATGTGAGGGTTTATGGTATTTGGTTTATGGATAGTATGTTGTATTACTATAGGCTTCTTGTTAGTTATGTTGGTGTATGATTGAGGTACATGTTGCGTACATGGATGTGATACATACTTGAGATACATGGTGATCTTGATACATCTTGTTGAGGCATAGTTTGGTTTATTGTTGACACATCATTGGTATATGTTGTTGGTTATCTTGGTATAGTGTTGAGGTGCATGATTGATGTACATGGTTAATGTGCATTGTTGGCACATGATAAAGTACATGGTATGGTACATGATTGATACTTGGTTGATACACATCTTGGCGATATTGTGTGTATGGTTGAGAGTTGTCTTGTTGGTTGATCTATGTTATTAGATCTAGTTTTATTGTTGTGTTGATGTGAAGGTTGAGAGGTACACGTTTGTACAAGTTATTGGTATAGATTGGTACAAGTTGTTGATATAGGTTCAGTATCAGGTTTTGTAGTGACAATTTGACACAAACAGAGATAGTGATAGTGAAACTGGGAAAGTTTGTAGTATTTTGTGAGTTGCACTAAGGAGAGGCACAAACATCCATGACTTGTAGTAAAGAGAGATGCGAACATCCATGTGTTGCAAAGTGGATAGGTCATGGATCTGTAGAAAAGTTTTGAAGATTGTTGGTACAAGTTGTGATAGTTGTTGGTACAGGTTGATAGTGAAAGAGTGAGAGTGGAAGTGGTTGATTCAGTGGTAGTGACAGGTTGTCTACATTTGACATTTATATTTTGGGGCGGCAAGATGGGGAAAGGAAAGGGAGTTGTAGCCTCCTTCTGATTGGTGTCATAGAATCATGGATTTGAATCTTCCTTTAGGTTGGATCTTGAGAACTAGGTGGTTGTATCCACCTTCTGGTTGTAGCTGAAGAACCCAAAGGGTTGTAGCCTCCTTTTGGTTGGAGCCAGAGAATTTTGGAGTTGGAGATTCCCTCAGTTTGGAGCCTGAGAAACTAGGGGGTTGGAGCCATAGAATTGGAAGTTGGTGCTTCCTTGAATGTAATTCTTTGACATATAAGAAAAACATTCTATGGTTTTCTCCCACATTGGGTTTCCATGTTAAATATTGGTGTACTGTGTATTGTGTGGATGTATCTAATATTGTTCATTATGACCTGATGGATGTTAATTTTTATGATGCAATAATATACTGATGATGAACTAATGAACATTGTTGAATAAGTTAAAATAATATACATTGTGGTCAAAAGGCTTAATAAGTGGTATAAATTGTTGATTACTGATTCACCCCCCCTCTCAGTAATCCAACAATGTTTAATTATTTCTATGTTCTACATGGAGTTAAAACACACACACACACACACAAATATATATCTTAAGAACCAGAGTGGATCCATCTTAACTTTGTCTCTATCATGCACACAAAGGGAACAAATCCTTGGAGGTGCAAACATTTCCTCAAGTTTTGCACTCTAAAAAACTTTACACCTAAAGGGATTTGATGCCTTCCGGATGGGAGTTAAGATGGATGGATATTGAAATATTTTTTTTAAATGCCCCCAAGCTACACTCATTTCCTCTCAACCATTAGAGATAAATTCATTTGACAACTTTCAATATATGTGTGTGTGTGTGTGTGTGTGTGTGTGTGTGTATTGTTATAGAAAGATTT
Organism: Picea engelmannii; assembly: GCA_009831015.1. Lineage (NCBI taxonomy): Eukaryota > Viridiplantae > Streptophyta > Pinopsida > Pinales > Pinaceae > Picea > Picea engelmannii. The sequence continues at coordinate 1,014,021 of ML781662.1, forward strand.
GTTTCACCCTATGCAATCTTGCATAGAGGGACTTTTTCCATTTCCCTATGCAGACTTGAAGTCCCCTTTTGCAAATCCCAGAGCTAAGAACATATTTTTTCTACATATACGTGCCCTGCCTATATTACAACATGTGTATATGTAGGTTGCACTACTACAACTCGTGTACATCAATAAATGTAACCAAAATTAAAAAATGGTGTCGGGTTTCCATGTCATGTCATGAGATAAATGATCCTTGGCCTTCCATATATTGGAAACTTTCTGACTCGGCCTTTCAATTCCACTTGAAGGCTATAAATGGGACAAATCCAAGCTATGGAAAATAGGAGAAAGAATTCAACTTTTAGAGCCAAGTTACTCTGGAGAAATTATTCACTTCACATTGAGTCTGCATCCCTTTGTCCTTTAGGTTTGAACACATTTTTCAACCCCCAATATCTTCCCTTATTGATTAAGAACTTCATCGTCTCTCTTATATGTGTTAGCACATATCTTTATAAAGGGGTTGTTTTTCCTAAGGATTTGGCCCATGGGCAGAGAAAATGCGAGAAAAGGGGTTTAAAACCCACCATATGCATTTTATCCAAATTATCCAAGTACAGAGTTGGATATTGTATGTATCGATCCTGATGTAGCAGTTATGAACGTAGGGGAGGTGGTTGAAACATCGTCTCCCCCCATGAATGGAAAGTCAAAAAAGTCTGACCGTGAGGCAGTTTGTCAGCCCAGACATTCTGAGCTTGTGTGCGCAGAGAAGACTGCATGCATAGTCTAACTGAGAAGACATGACGTATGGACGAGGCTATAATGGAAGTTTGATTTCACCTAACACTATGTAAAAAATCAATTAGTATAGGAATGTACATAAACAAGATCCTTCAGAGCCCATGTATTTGCTTTTGTTTAGAATAGTGTGTTTGTCAGTCTATAGTCCTCAGCAGAATGTTTATGAGCTCAACTCCATAGCCCAATGCAAAAGGATACTGGAACTACTGAAGATCTTAGAGCCTTGCAGGGAGGACTCTATTCCCCATGGAGCCTAATGTTAGCACATATCTTTGTAAAGGGGGTGTTTTTCCTAAGGATTTGGCCCATGGGCAGAGAACATGTGAGAAAATGGGTTTAAAAACCTACCATATGCATTTCATCCAAATTCTCTAGGTATAGAGTTGACTCTCACCCGTCCGGATCCCGATGAAGCATTTATGAAGGCAGGGGAGGTGGTTGAAGAATCGTCTCCCCCCATGAATGGAAATTTAGAAGATTCTGATCATGAGACAGTTTGTCAACCCAGACAGTATGAGCTTGTGTGTGCAGAGAAGACTGCATGCACAGTCTAACCAAGAAGACACAGCGTGTAGATGAGAATCTCGATCACACCTCTATTGTAGTGGCAAAATATTTTGAGTATATATATGTAGTTTTGAGTCATTTTGAAGGGAGGTCCTTGGTTGAGAAGAGCTCCCAATTTTTTAATGCTTCTGATGCCAGAGTTGTTCTCTGGTTATGTAATCGATTTGAGACTTTCATGTTAATAGAAGTCAGTTTCCTATTTCTTTCCATTTTGTCTGTAAATGTTGTTTGAAACACTCGGGTATGGAGGATCCAGCCGAGGATCATTATGTTTTTGTGATGTAGGTTTGATCATGGCGGTGTCGTGATCAGTTTCATTCATTTCCATGTGTTGTATTTTCCCTCTCACACTAGATAGCTCGGGCAAGGAGGATCCAGTTGAGTTGTCACAGTTGCAGGATGATGGAGGTTTGATCATTTTGTTGTTGTGACTGTGTTGCTTGCAACACATTTCAGTGTCTGAAACATGAAATCAAGACTTCTCTTGAGTTTGAGTTTTTCATCTTCGAGTTGTTGGAAGGTTGAATGTCCATAGTGGTCTCATTCACTTCTCTCAGTAAGTTTTCCCTCTGCTCTCACTTTAACTGAATTTTCCTAACTGAAGTTAATGTGGCCCTCACTTCCCTGTACATTTCTTGTCCAGTTCTGTGTTGAAATATCATTTAGATTTTGAGTTTTTTCCATTGACCTCCATCCATATAAAACCAACATCCACCTAACTTTGATGGGTATTTGGCATGCCTTTCCTGCAATCTGAAGGCGACTTCTAGTGCTAACATATCTGGTGTCATTGTCGAGGAATGAATTGAAGACCTTTCCCTGGGTAGAACGACAACGAGCTTCTGATTCTGAAGGTGCATCAGATATCAGAACCTTCAAATATTGTGCTTGCACTTGGAAACTCCATTGTGGCGACTCCACTGAGGTGACTCCACTTTTTCAGTGCGGATAATTATAACTACACCTGAAGCTCCCTGGGATAACACAATGATCAGATCTGGTCTTTGATGGTGAACAAAGACCAGACACACTCATTCTGCACATCATTCACCTAGTGACTCCATGGTTGAAGAACTGATTGGTAGCTCCACTGGTTCAAAATGGAAAGAAATATTGGATCGAAGGCTTTATCCCTTCAATTTTTCTGTTGTTCCTAGTTTCCCTAATGTTGTACCTACTATGGATGAATGGGGTGATTATTTTCCCATATTTAGAGAGCAAAAAGAGGACAACCCTGCTCAGCATCTCAGTGAGTTTCATGAACTCATGCACCAATGGGAGATACATCATGAGGATGTATTAATGAATATGTTCATGTTCTTGTTAGCAGGGGATGCTCGTGAATGTTACCACTCCTTACCCCCTGCTAGCATCTCCTCACTAGGAGAATTTCATGCAGCCTTCAATAGGCACTTCCAAAAGTTTTATTCCTCTGAGTTTATTTTTCATAATTGTTATGAGGAATATGAAGACAGTGATCAAGATATGGCTGGTTCTAATGAAATCTAGAAGGATGAATACCATGAGGAGGAAGAATATTCTTTGGGTGAGCTGATGGAACTGGTAAATTCTCTCCCTACCAAAATAGAAAGGTTGGAATTTGAACAAAGCGCAAAGGATTCTCCAGTCCTTAAGATAGATGTTCTTGACAGCCCTACAAATGGTGATAGTATTGAATATTTCATAACTGTAGAGGCCTTACATTCTTCTCTTGATGTTCCTGTTGTCTCAGATTTAAATTAATAAATAATGGTGTATTCAAATGAAGAGTAGTAGTGCCCTACATTGCATTTTAATGACTTGGGGAGAAGCCAGCCTGAGTATGACAGCTATGAATCAAGTTATGAGATGGATATGCAAGATTTCCAAGAACATACAGTAGATCCCTGTCCTCTATTCATTAGAAAATATTATCATGAGGAAATCAAACATCTTGGGCATGCATAAGATCAAGAGTAGAACTTTCCCATGGGTCATGTTTATGATGATTATGACTCTGATCCTTGGGAGAGCCATGAAGAAGAAAAGGAGCAGCAGAAGGGGCATTTTGGTTCCTGTCCTGAGCCTATAAGTGAGCAACCATTGCCTGAGAGAAGTCATCCTGCATCATCCTTTCACCCACCTGTGCTTGCCAGAGACATTGAGCCATGCATGAGCAGTTGTGGAGCAGAGCAGGCTTTCTGCTACAAATGTTTTGGATTTTTCTACTCATTCTATGAACCTGTGGGGGAGTACATGCAGTTGCATTTCCTCCATGATTTGAAGCCTCCAGGTCTGATCCCACCATTGTCATATGGAGGAAAGATGAAGGATGTAATCATTTCGTTTTCATGATTGCATCATTTGTTATTCATCACTGATAGAGTAGATGAACTTCCAGTTAGGAAGTTACTTGAATGGATATGGTGGAAGTTTTAGTTCACCTAACACTATGTAAAAAATCAATTAGTGTAGGAATGTACATAAATAAGCTCCTTCGGAGCCCATGTATTTTCTTTCATTTAGAATAGTGTGTTTTTCGGCTTGTAGTCCTCAACAAAACATTTTTGAGCTCAACTCCATAGCCCAATGCAGAAGGCAACTAGAACTACTGAAGATATTAGATCTTCACAGGGAGGACTCTATCCCCCATGGAGCCTAATGTTAGCACATATCTTTGTAAAGGGGGTGTTTTTCCTAAGGATTTTTCCCCTGGGCAGAGAAAATGCGATAAAGGGGTTTAAAAACCCACGATATGAATTTTATCCAAATTCTCCAGGTACAGAGTTGACTCTTGCCTGTCTTGATCTTGATGAAGAAGTTATGAAGGTGGTTGAGGTGGTTGAAACATAGTCTCCCCCCATGAATGGAAAGTCATAAAATTCTGACCATGAGGCAGTTTGTCAGCCGAGATAGCCTAATCTTGTGTGCGCAGAGAAGACTACATGCACAGTCTGACCGAGAAGACACAACGTATGGACAAGGCTATGGTGGAAGTTTTCTTTCATATAGCACTATGTAAAAAATAAATTAGTATAGGAATGTACATAAATAAGATCCTTCGGAGCCCATGTATTCGATTTCGTTTAGAATAGTATTTTTTTTTGCCTGTAGTCCTCAACAGAATGTTTTTGAACTGGATCCATAGCCCAATGCAGAAGGCGACTGGAACTACTGAAGATCTTAGAGTCTCATAGGGAGGACTGTATCCCCCATGGAGACTAATTTTAGCACATATCATTGTAAAGGGGGTGTTTTTCTTAAGGATTTGGCCCCTGGGTGGAGAAAATGCAAGAAAAGGGGTTTAAAAACCCACCATATGCAATTTATCCAAATTCTCCAGGTACAAAGTTGACTCTCACCCATCCTGATCCCAATGAAGCAGTTATTAAGGTGGGGGAGGTGGTTGAAACATCGTCCCCCCCCCATGAATGGAAAGTCAGAAAAGTCTGACCATGAGGAATTTTTTCATCCCAGACAGTCTGAGCTTGCATGCGCAAAGGAGACTACATGCACAGTCTGACCGAGAAGACACAACATATGGACAAGAAGCTCGATCACACCTCTGTTGTAGTGGTGAAATATTTTGAGTATGTATATGTAGTTTTGAGTCATTTTGAAGGGAGTTCCTTGGTTGAGCATAGCTCCCAAGTTTGTAATGTTTGTGATTCCAGAGTTGTTCTCTGGTTATGTAATCAATTTGAGAATTTCATGTTAATAGAATTTAGTTTCTTGTTTCTTTCCATTTTGTCTGTAAATTTTGTCTGAAACACTTGGGTATGGAGGATCCAGTCGAGGATCATTATGCTGTTATGATGTAGATTTGATCATGGTAGTGTCGTGATCAATTTCATTCATTTCCATGTGTTGTCTTTTCCTTCTCACACTGGATGGCTCGGGCATGGAGGATCCAGTCGATATGTCACAGTTGCAGGATGATGGAGGTTTGATCATTCTGTTGTTGTGATTGTGTTGCTTGCAACACATTTTGGTGTCTGAAGAACGAACTCAGGACTTCTCTTGAGTTTGAGTTTTTCATCTTCGAGCTGTTGGAAGGCCGGATGCCCATAGTGGTCTCGTTCACTTCTCTCACTAAGTCTTCCCTCTGCTCTCACTTTAACTCAATTTTCCTGACTGAAGTTAATGTGGCCCTCACTTCCCTGTACATTTCTTGTCCAGTTATGTGTTGAAACATCATTCAAATTCTGATTTTTTTCCATGACCTCCATCAATATAAAATAAACATCCACCTAACTCTAATGGGTATTGGGCTTACCTTTCCTACAATCTGAAGGAGATTTCTGGTGCTAACAATATGAGCTTGCCTTTGGTGGAGGATTGAAGTGGTGGAGGCCCAACTAGAAGGAACTTAGTTTCTTGGTTCCAAACCATGTCAACACAGAAGTTTTTAACTCATAAACATGATGACCTATACCTAGAGGACTCCCAAGCGAGTTTGATTTAAGCTCTTTTCCGACTCATTTTTGAAAAGTGAAAAGATTTCCGAGTGAACTTGTCTCTTTCACACTCGTAAATTGGATTCGAAATGACGTCTATTTGATACAAGTTTATCCCTTTTTAAAGCCAGGTAGACTAAGATTATGAAAAAATACATTTTTTGGCATTAAGTTGTGATTGCATCTCATGCCCTTGCTTGCAGTATTGAGCCTATTGTTGGTTCTCTCTTTGCATTATAAACCATTTGCCTCAACAATTTTTGCGTCCTCAACCAAGAAGAGCCTTGTTTATATCCTTTGGTTGACACCCTATACCTAGGAGGGAACATTCCTCTGAGTGTCCATCTCCTGCATGCACCTCCTTGCATTGAGCATAGGTATTTTCCACTACTGGAACTAGATTTGCTTACTTGTGACACTCATTTCCTCCTATGTATCATAGCATTCATTTGAATATGAAAAAAAAAAATACGGAAGGGAAGGGACTATTATCTTATATTGGCAGCAGTCATGTCGCCTTTCAATAGAGTACAATTTTTTTTTTAGTCCACTTGTCATCATAATTTTTGGTTTAGCATGACCTTAGGAAGATAAGCTCATTACAGAGAGTTTACTCCCCCGACTTGTTACTCTTCCAGTCCCTATGGAGATTTTGATTGATGCCTCCTACATCTCATGGTTTCATCATTGCGTCTATGCTGCCAGAGTCTTCCATATATCTCATTCTCTTGTTCAAAGGATGTCTATCAACCTATGTCGGCCATTGCTTACAACTCTTGACCTTGCATGTCAAAATAACCCTTAGTGTGTCTCATAATCACATGAAGTTGTAGTCCTATTGTGCACCCTGGTCCTACTTTCCTAATTGGTAGGTAACCTTGAACCCAATAGTCTACATTTCATCATTGGTCATTAACTGGGTGGTTTCCCTTATGTTCGGTGACAAGACATCTATTCACACATTAGAATTTATGCAATGTCTTGGATTCCATTAGCCTTATTGGTGGTTTCCAAGCATTTTTCAATAGTTTTCCTCATTTTCTGCTATTTAAAGGGTCTTTTTTGTGTACCGCTTGCACCTGGCACACGCGAAAGACCCATAGGGTCATTGGTTCGTGAACATATTCTTCATCTGATTTCCTCCAAATCATCAAAATCCTGCTTTGTACCTCATGCTAAATGATAAGAGATGCCTTAATTCTCTCCTTTCAACGACTCTCCTTCCATAGACTTCAGCTCATTTATTCTGGAGATGAGACGTAGAGTCCTACGAGTACTTAGAGGCTTGCAGTCATTAGTGGCAGGTTCTCTCGCTATCAACAATTGGGAATACATCAATGTCTCCTTATCGATGGATTCTTCAAGTGCTCTACCCCAAAATCTTTATTCACACTTGTAAGAATGTACTCGGTGCCTTGATACCTAATTTCATCATCGATAGGTTGTCTTGCGTTTGTTAACGGTACACCTCAATGACCGAGAATCAAATGAAGTCTCATTGTGTTCGACCTCAACTCCTTTATTCACATGATGTAGACTTGCACCTTTAGAAGATTGTGTAGAATACTTGAAGACATCAGTTTGTAGTCACAGCTTTCCTGAGTTGTTGCTACCTTTTCATTGGACCAGTACCTATGTGACTTCAATGATCATGGGAGATCAGATTGTACACCATTGTATACAAATATCTTCAGATTGATTTTGAGACTGGTTTTACTGGGCCTTGTTCGTGACTATGAGAGCCTTTGGCATGTAACCACATTTGTATTTGCTTATTCATGGCCATGGATAGTTGTTTGGTATATTTTCACATGGATCTGCAATGTAATTCAAATTGGCAGCCATGTATGCAAAGTCAGTACAGATTGTAATGAGTAACTAGTTCTTCCAAATGGCTCCCCATTACTCCATTTATGGGTCTTATAATGTATTTCATCCATTGTAGATACTCCTATGATCTCACACATTAGGGGTCATATGTTATAGCAAGATTTGCCTCACCCTATGCAATCTTGCATAAAGGGCCCTTTTACATTTCCCTATGCAAACTTGAAGTACCATTTTGCAAATCCCAAAGATAAAAACATATTTTTTCCACATATACGCACCCTACCTATATTAAAGCATGTGTATACATAGGTTGCACCAGTATAGCCTGCGTACATCAAGAAATGTGCCCAAAATTAAAAAATGGTGTCAGGTTTCCATGTCACATCATGAGATCAATGATCCTTGGCCTTCCATATACTGGAAACATTTCGAATTGTCTCTTCAATTCCACTTGAAGACTATAAATGGGCCAAATCCAAGCTATGGAAAAGAGGAGAAAGAATTCAACTTTGAGAGAAAAGTTACTCTGGAGAAATTATTCACTTCACATCGAGTCTGCATCCCTTTTTCCTTTAATTCTGAACACATTGTTCAGCCCTAAGCTCTTCCGCTATTGATTGAGAACTTCATTTTCTCTCTTATATGAGCTTGCCTTTAGTGGAGGATTGAAGTGGTGGAGGCCCATATGGAAGGAACTTAGTTTCTCAGTTCTGAATCATGCCAACACGAAAGTGTGTAACTCATTCACTTCTATGGATTATATCTTAATAGTAATACTCTTTTCTCGTCCAATTAATATTTTGAAAATATTTGAATTATTATTCCATGAGCATATTTGTTATGAATGTTGATGGATTATTATATTGAATGTGCTAACATCATATATTATCACCATATGTGATCTGAACCCGGGGGCGATAAGTTTCCAATAATTGGTTGTTTCTGTCACTCCTTCAAAAGGGTCAGTTATAGATCATTTTACTTGAGTGATGTGCAATTAAAGGTAAAGTTGAAGTCTTATTCACTTGAATTCGAAGTGAATGAAACCTATTTATTTTTCCTTATGTGTGATATGACATGCTTGCATTTAATATCCTATGTGTGTAAATTCATGGAAAAACAACCTAAGAACATAATACACATAATGGATATGACACTTCCCTTGATAACAGAGTTCACCTGATGCGGGCTACCTCTCCGGGTCATACTCCAAATCCTAACCTCTTTATTCTCCTCATTGTAATGATGTCCCTCCTTTACAAGTTGTAAGGCCAAAGTCCCTTTTTGGTTACGACAACAAGAGATCGGAACATGATCAGGAATGTATACAGCTTCACAAGTTCTCATACTCTTGAGGCATCCATGATGCTGACATGGACATCATTCCCACATACTCAATACATAGAAAGAGGAAGAATAAAAGATGATCCCCATCAACATGGATCCATCAAATGCCTTAGATCTATTTCTTAGATCCAAGCATAAATATGCAACCCATACAAAGATATCAAAACCACAAGATTTAGAACTGCTTCATTGGCCACTTATCATGCAAGTGCCACAATTTATCTGTCACATATAACAGATTGGTTTGATGTGAAAGAAGATAATAAAATAATAGATATAAGTAATAAGTTGATCTTGTTGCCTTGCTATAGCCTCTCTATGCTCCTTCAGACATGTAGAATGCATGTTATGCTGCAATATTTAATGACAAAACAACATAATGAAAAACATGCTTACATTGGCTTCTCCATAACTTAGCTTGTTGAACTAAATATATACTGCAAACACAAGCCTCGTCATTGGATTCACGTCGTCGAATTACCTAAAAATGATTAGCAAATCGTCTCCATTTGATTCGGACACTTTCAGGCCCAAGAGACACCTCTGCCTCAGTTATCGTGCCACTGCCTCTGCAATAAATAACTCATTCTGGAGTTCATCTACACAATATTTTCTCAGATCAAAAAAATTACACCACCACTACGTTTGTGGAATTATTTTACCTAAAAATGACTATCTCCACACCTCGATCCGAGTCGGACACTTTTTGTCCCAAGAGGCACCCTTACCTCGGTTTACATGCCACTTCTCCTACAATAAATGTTGAGAAGTCTCGAAAATAATTCCATACTCCATACCAAGACGTACAAGTACGTACGATTCTTTACGGGTGCACTTATACTCCTCTCTCGTGCTCTGTGTCCTGAACGCACTAACAAAGGGCTCCGTATATAATATTTTGTGGGCAGTTTTAGCATTGATGAGGAGGTTGGCGGAGTGGTTAGCTGAGTCTAAGTCAGGCGGTGGTTAGGCGGAGGTCTCTGGGTCAAATTCCATGGGTCTTCTCTTTTTGGCAAGTGGTTACAACAATCTTGGTGTGCCCACCTAAATTTGGCAGGTGGCCACTAGAAAGGCGGACCTGCCACTAAAACAGAGGGCGGTTGTCTATTTTTGGCGAATAGTTCTAGCATATAGTTAGTGGTTACTAACTATATCGAATCTTGTAACATAGTTACCAATTTAATGAGAACCGTGACCTCAAAACAAGAACTCTAGCCCTTAAAACCCATATTTTTGCATAAAAAACATGAAAATCAACCCCCAAATAAAAAAGTGGTGCTACCGGTAGCACCATTTTTTGTAACCGAGTCAAAATTACAATTTTTTTCAAGCATGGGCTTAAATGATCAAATGGATTCTCAAACAAACTTTAAAATCAACCCCTAAATCAAAAAGTGGTGCTATCGGTAGCCCCATTTTTTGTAACCGGGTTAAAATTAGAACCTTTTTCAAGCACGGGCTTAAAGGATAAAATGGTTGGTCAAAAAAACTCTAAAATCAACCCTCAAATCAAAATGTAGTGCTACCAATAGCACCAATTTTTCTGACCGGGTCAAAATTACAACTTTTTTCAAGCATGGCCTTAAAACATAAAATAGTTGCTTAGAAAAACCTTAAAATCAACACCTAAATAAAAACATGACGCTACCTAAAGAAAAATGTTTTTTCTAAAGGCTAAAATTACAACTAATTGCGACCTAATTCAAATAGTGGCCTTGACAACAAATCCCTACACACATAAAAAAAACAAAAATTAGATCCTAAATGGTCACTTGAAAATTTATTTACTAACTTTTTCTTTTTTCCTAAATTTACATTAAAAAATAAATAAAGAGAAAAGAGAAAATCTTAAGAAATATATATTTTTTAATGAAGACAAAAACACATTTAAAAAAATATATTCAAAATTCAAATTTAAAAAAAAAACAACAAAACTTAACAAAATGGTGAAAACCAAAGAAAAACTAAAAATAAATGAAACAAATTTAAAATTTGGCTAGAAAACAAAAATAAGTTTTTTTTGTTTAAAAAAAGAACAAAAAATGCCTTCAAACTTTAAAAAAAAGAAAAAAAAATGAGAAAAACGCTCCTTTAAAGGAAATTGTTTGAAAGTAATAACTTAGGTTTTGGGGATCAAATTACAATTTGTCTCTTGTCTTGGGGATCAAATTACAATTTGTCTCTTGTTGAATGGTAGTCTTTTGTTAATTGTGGAATCACATATTGAATGGTAGTCTTTTGTTAACTGTGGAATCACATTTACAAGTGATAATCTAATTCCTTAACAATACTTTTTGGATGAAAAAAATTATTTATTCCATGTTATCACCTATATGCTTTAATTTAAAAACAACTTCTTAACCATATATTTATAACGTCTAAATTTATTTTTTCTTAAAAACCATTTTTTTCTCTTTTACAAATTTCTAATTAATCCATTTTTTTCTCTACGGTTTTGAACAAGAATAATATTTCTCTGCGATTTTGAACGGAAATAATATTTCTCCATGGTTTTGAACGAGAATACTACTTCTCTATTGTTTTGAATTTAATATTTCTCCACGGTTTGGAACCGGCATACTAGTTGTCTACGGTTTTGAAATTATATCTCTGCGGTTTTGAACAGGAATAATACTTTTTTTTTTGTCTTTTTTTTTAAGTAGATATTTTATTTCTAAGATTATATATCTAGGGTTTTGAATGGGAATAATACTTCTCTATTTATTTATTTATTTTTATTTTTAGGAGATATTTTATTTCTAAGATTATATATCTAGGGTTTTGAACAGGAATAATCTCTGTAGTTTCTCTGGACTTCTCTGTCATTTTCAAAAATTATTTTTGGCTTCTTCAAAGGGTTGAACATTTTGACATCTGAAATGAGGTGAGTCACTTTTTACTTTGATTCAATTTTAATTTTACGTAAAGAGGTTTAAATATATTTTTTTTGTTTATTTATTTATTTTAAGTTTCAGAAGTAAAAGTTGATTTGAGAGTTAAAGTCAATCTATAATAATAATTGTTACATCTTTTTTCTCTTCTTTTCAATATGAGCACTCCACCACCTATTCCAAACACTCAGCCTAACAAGGGGAGGCCCCCCAAAATCACCCTAGAGATCCTTTACAATTATATGGAATCAGTAGAAAAAAAAAGAGAGAGAAGAGAGAGATGCCAAAATTCAAATAGAGTTAGAAACATTAGAAAAAAAGAGTGAAGAAAGAGACGTAAAACTCCAAATAGAGCTAGAGGCAATGATTGATAAAAAAATTAAAGATACTATTGAAACTCAAATAGAGGATAGATTCTTAGGGTTCAAGAGTGAATTGCAGACAATGAAGGATAGAATTCAAGAAATGGAAAAACATAAACAATCAACCCAAGAAGGAGGGGTTGAAGAAAATCACAACTTGAGAGATAGGATTAAAGAGCTAGAAGAAAAACTAACCAACAATTTGACCCTCAATGATATGGAAAACAAATTGGATATCAAACCCATCAAAGAGGAAATGAATAATCTAATCGAATTGGACCATGAGCGTAACAAAAGAGCCTTGAAACTCATAATTTTTGGTATAAAAGAACAACAAGAGGAGGATATGCTAGCAATAGTAAAAGAAGAATTAAAAAATAAATCACAAATTGATACAACTTACCTCATAGAAGCAAAGAGGCTAGGGAAAATAATTTATCACAAAGATAGGTTGATCTATATCAAAGTAAGTTGTAATGACCATAAATATAGCATACTTAGTAAATCTCCGAGCTTAAAAGGGTCAGGAATATTTATAAATGAGGACCTCGTTCCCGAACACCAAGTTGAATTAAGGAAGGAAGTTCAAAAGGTAAAAGAAGCCAGGAAAGAAGGAAAATGGGCAATAATTAGAAATCGAAAAGCTAATGTTAGGGATAGAGACCAGAAGGATAATAATAAATAGGAATTTGGGACACTTGGGATCCTTTTTTGGAATTGTTGTGGCTTTCCATGGCGCAAAGGTCCTATGATAAGTTGGATCCCGACTGATATTGATATTATCTGTCTATCTAAAACTTAGGAGCATGATGAGTCTAAGGTCCCTAACATGGAAGGATTTGTCTTGTGGTCGGCATGGAACAAAAAATCCCACCGTAGAGGGATAGAAGGCATAGCTTGTTATATTAGAAAAAACATTTCTCCTCACATTCAACTTCATAAGATTGACCCTCTTAA
>ML781662.1:1027249-1040155 GCA_009831015.1 Picea engelmannii
CTAGGAGACTTTAATGTTAGGACTGCAACTAAACAAGCTACTCTTTTAAGTTATGACTCCAACCATAATCCTTTATGGCTAGATGAGGACCTTGTTTTATCTAATAGCTACAAAAGAAGCTCTGAATACCTAATTGAGAATTTTTTTGGTACTGAGTTGGTCAAGCTCTACAGCTCTCAAGACCTAATAATTTGCAATGGAGTAATGAAGTGGCCAAACTCCAACCAAATGACCTATATTCATGGGCTAGGTAGTAGTGTTGTAGATTGTGTGATATATGATATCCCCGTTTCCAACCAAATAACAACTTTTGACATTTTAAATGACCATGAGCTTGACTCTGATCATAAACCTTTAACCCTAACTCTAAAATTTTCCATGCATAGGAGCACCATTGAAGAGAATTATGATAATCAAAGGAATTTTCTCTTTGAAAAAAGTAAAGTTGACATTTTCTTAAAGGATTTAAATAGTGAATTAAACCTCCTAACTTATAAAGACAACATTAAAGAACTCTATCATAATTTTACAACTACCCTTTCCACTTATATTAACAAGTTCTCTTTTGAGGTGTCTCATAAAAAGAATAATAGAACAACCAGCCCTTGGTATGATAAAGAATGTAAAATTGCTAGGAAAGCCATTAGGGATGCTTCTAATGATCCCTTAAAACTCGATAAGATCAATATGTAAAAATCCCTAATTAAAAGGAAAAAATATACTATATCAATAAAAGGCAAGAGCAACTTTCACAACTATACAAGTTGGATCCTAAGAAGTTCTGGAGCCAAATTCTAAAATGCAATACTAAAGAAAATAATGGGATTCCCTTAACGGACTGAAATTCCTACCTTAAAAGTCTTTATGAGTTCCCTAATGCCATGGACACCATTCCTATTGTCCCTATAAAGGAAGAAGTTTTTTCTTTAGATGACATAGAGTTTGGGGTTAAGCAACTCGCAAATGGGAAAGTCAAGGACATTGAAGGCTACCAAGCTGAATTTTTTAAAATCGGAGGGCCAATCCTTATCCCTCACATACACAAGCTCTTCAATTTAGCAGTCAAGAAGGGCTTCCCTAATCCTTGGATGCAAAGCCTCATTGTTCCTATTTTTAAAAATTTGGATAAAAACATTCCCTCTAATTATAAGACCATTATGATTAGCCCGATTTTAGCCAAGTTTTATGGAATTATTTTGGAAAAGAAGATTAGCATTTGGCTAGAAAGTCACAGTAAAAGAGATAAAGGCAAGGATGAGTTTAGGAGATATCATTCAACTATGTACCCTATTGTTACCTTTAAGATCATTGCAGAGGAGTTCAACAACACTAAATCCAATCTTTTTTATTGTTTTGTTGACTTCAGAAAAGCTTTTGACATGGTTCCTAGGAAAAACCTTTGGAAGAGGTTGGAAGAGATAAAAGTGTCTCTCGAGTTGAGGGCTACTATAATAAGGATGTATGAGAATGTTATTGATAAGTTTAAAAAAACTGAGGGCTGGTCAAAAGAGATTAACTGCAATATCAGAGTCAAACAAGGTTGTCCCTTGTCCCCTACCCTTTTTGGCATATACATTGATAAGTTATAAGAATGCTTGGAAAAAACAGGTTGTGTCGGATCTACTCTCACTAGTATAGTCATCAATCTTCTTCTTTATGCGGATGATATCATTCTTATGGAAAGGAGTCCCCGTGATCTTGAAAACCAACTAAGAATCCTTAAGGATTTTTGCTCCAATATGGGTATGACTGTTAATACTAATAAGACTAAGGCCATGATTATTAAATCCAATAAGATCCCTTATGATACCTTTGTATATGACAACAACAACTTGGAGGAAGTGACTTCATACAAATATCTCGGAATTGATATTCACCACAAGCTCAATTGGAATTATAGCATTGAGAAAAGGATTATTGGGGGATGGAAAGCTTATTATGGGCTTGAAAGCAATTGTAAATCAACTAATATTTGGAGTTGGGATAAGAAGAAACTCCTCTTTGAGACTCTTGTTACACCTATTATTCTTTATGGATGTGAAGTCTAGGGCTGTAGTATCTCTCGTGAATCCTGGAGAAAGATAGAGCAAATACAAAAGAATTTTATAACCTATAATCTCAAAATTAAAGGAAATACACCCTATTCCATCATCCTCGTAGAAACAAGCCTCTCCCCCATTAAGAGCATGGCTATGACTAGATACCTAATGTATAAGAACAAGTTAAACAACATGGAAGACAATAGACTACCTAAAATTGCTTCAAAATCAAGTCAGAACCACCATCATATAAAGATGCCCGTTGTTGGATAAACTATTGGGGAATCATGGAATAAATCATTTTGCAAAATAAAGATACTATTAAAAAAAAGGTCAAATAAAAATTTAACGAAAAAATGTGGTGTGATAAAGAGTTAGAGGAAAAAACAAAATTAAGGTATTATAAAGATGTAATCAACTCTAATCTAGAAGATCAAAATTATCTATCTGTTTTGCTAAGTGTAAAGAAAAAAAAAACATTGCTAAGATAAGAACAAATTCTCACGAGCTCCATAGTGAAACTGGTCGTTGGTCAATTCCTAAAACGTCATGGGATGAAAGAGTGTGTCACCTTTGTAACACTAAGAAGGTTGAAGATGAAAAGCACTTTCTCTTATATTTTCCAGCGTATACCCATATTAGATCTCATTTTCAAAATTTTTATCACACTACGAACCTTCCTAACCTCTTAACTCAACAAAAGTATGGTGATCTTGGAAAGCTTCTCTTAATGTTTTTCGAGCACAGAAACAAAATTCTAAAGAATCACAAGTAATCACATACCCTCTTAAGGTCCAATAGACCAATTAGGTCTTAGTGGACATTAATCATCATCATCATCATCATCATCATAACTTCTAAATTTATTTTTTCTTAAAAATCATTTTTTTTCTTGTATTTATAACTTCTAAATTTATTTTTTCTTAAAAATCATTTTTTTTTCTTTTACAAGTTTCTAATTAATATTTTTTTTCTTTTACAATTTTTAGTAATTAATCATTGAAAAATCATTTAAATCATTTTTTTTTCTTTTATAAATTTTTAATTAATCTATTTTTTTCTTTTTTTTTTACAAGTTTGTAATTAATCATTAAAAAATCATTTAAATAAGATTAAAAAAGATTACTCTAATTACAATATTTTATTTTTATTAAAACAATAACCTCTCCAAATTTTACCAAAAACCAATAATTACTTGGAGCATTTTCAATCGCCCATGTTCAACTGAGAAAAAAATACCCAGGATTACTCAAAATGCACAATTACCCCCACAACTTTTTCACCTCCTTGTTCGCTGGAATCTAGTCATCCATCACAGTTCCACCTTGAAAATATAATTTACTCAGACTTTCCGACGAGCCGAGGGTTTTCTGTGTATTCCCTACTTGATCGATTGGAACACAACAAATTAGTTTGGCAGATTCCAACTGATTTTGAGTAATATTTATCGAATACCAGAAGAAATTTCTTATCAAATTAAACTTCTTGTCCGTGCTATCACAATCTTATGTTTTTTTTTTGTGTGTTGCATGAAACACCAATCTTATAGTTATGGAAAATATGTTTTTCTGTGAACTTAACAAGTCATTGATAATAGCCTCCGGGGGCAGCTCAATTGGCAAGTGCCGTGATATGAAGTGTTATGTTCGATGAGGTTTCAAGTTCAAATCCCTTCGACTTACCCATGCCTACGGAAGGGGCATACGTATGGCACATGGAGATTATAGTGGTAGCGGTCACCGATAATGAATGAAGCAACAAAGAAATGATCGGGATTTTCATCTCCTATGACATGCTATATATTACTATTAAGAAAAATTAAAATTTAACAATATTTATGACTAGGAAGCATTGCCACTGGTATAATATAATAAAAGAAAGGGAAGAACCTTACATCCAAATACCTATCATTGATGCATTTTTTCTCAAAATTCAAATTGAAACCTGTGGGAAAACATGTGATTCCTCTTACAAATTCACCTAATTTTGTAATATGAATAAAGAATCAACTAACTGACGTATAGAAATACAGGGAATCAAACAAATGGACGTGTTTTGCAAATATATTGAAGGATGAGAGACGAGCAAAACTCTCGCGTTGTCCTTTAATATGTCCATTGGCACCCAGGTCCTATTTTATTGAAAGAATATAGCACCATACCATCATGATTATTAATGACAGGTCAAACTCCTTATTGAATCATGATTTGTCACAGGTCAAACATTGTGACAAATCGATTATTGACTATACTTGTGAACTATCTGTCATTCGTGTCTCCGCCTTCTGTGTTTGAGAGTTTACAGTTTAAAGACAGTTAAATCTTAGAAAATTTCTTAAAAGAGAATTTTTGGATCTGGGGAATTTTGATTTCCACGATTTCTTTTGACCACCATTTATTAAATCTAAACTTCACTCTTAATCAAATCTTAACCACATCCAGCTGTGAGATTTCCTTTATTTACTATAAACTACGATGGAATAAGATTTTGGGAAGGGAGCAGTTGCATCGATGGCAACGTAATGGCTATTGGAATTGCGTTGTATCAATTACAATTTCAATTATATATATATTATAGGGCAAAGCTATATGTTATCCCGGTGAAACCTTACGGATGAAATGGTAAAGTGGAGTATTATACTAAAATTTCTAAATTAATCTTAACATTCCAAATGTATATTATCCATATGTGTGAATCGACAGAAAATTTCCTTATAACTTAATTTTAAAATTTTCTTATAACTTAATTTTAATTAAACTAGAGTAGTAGAGTCATAGAAATTGAGATATGTGGAATATAAATTAATTTATGTCAAATAATGCTATCCTAGATATTTTAATTAAATTAACTTTTCAATTTTTACAATTTTATATTGAATTTTTTTACAAAATGTTTTTTTTTTTTTAATATAGGAATCTTGGTTTTTTATATAAATTTTAACTTTTTTTTGTAATTTTAATGGGCTTTAACTTATTTTTGTTAATTGTTTTTTAAATTTTGTATTAAAATTTTAAGTTTAGGTTTTTTAATTTGACTTCTTTTTATATATATTTTTGAATTTTTTGACTTTTTAATGTTTGTTGGGGCTATAATTATTTTTTTTACCTTGATTTTTTTTATATAAATTTTAACTTTTTGTTGTAATTTTAATGTGTTTTAACTTATTTTTATTAATTGTTTTTAAAATTTTGTATTAAATTTTTTTTTTAGGTTTTTTAATTTAACGTCTTTTATTATATATTTTTGAATTTTGAGGTTTTTTTTATTTTTTTAATGTTTTTAAAGGTTATAATTATTTTTTAACTTTTTTTATATTATTTTTTCTCATTTTCTATTACTTTAGATATACATATTTTTTATTTTATGTTTTTTTTTCCTTTCTAATTTTTTAGGTTTTTCTTCAATTGTTTTTTTTAATATAAATTTGTTTTCAAAATGTTTTTTTTTTTTAATTTCAATTCTTTTCGTTTTCTTAATTTTTTTAGTTTTTAATTGATTAAAAAAAAAATTATATATTTTTGGTAAATATTTAAAGATAGTGTTATTTAACTACAATTATTTTCTATGTATTGAAGTAAAGGTAAAACAATGTGTTAAAAATGACATTTTCCACTATATTTAAAAAAATATGGAACCATAATTTAATTAAGGACACATAATTACATGAAAAATAACTAAAAAAAACTAAATGGTGTACAACATTTTTAACATTGGATGGAGCATGGAAATATGATTAAAAACACCACTGAGTAAAAATTAAAAAAAGATAAGAAATCGAAAAGTTTGAAAATAGATGAAAAAACACAGTTGAGAAAAAAATAAAAATAAACAATTTGAAAATAAATGA
Source organism: Picea engelmannii (assembly GCA_009831015.1). Classification (NCBI taxonomy): domain Eukaryota; kingdom Viridiplantae; phylum Streptophyta; class Pinopsida; order Pinales; family Pinaceae; genus Picea; species Picea engelmannii. The sequence goes on from ML781662.1 coordinate 1,033,136, forward strand.
AAAAACAAGCATTTAAAAACAAAAAAGTGGAAACCTTATGTATCAGAAAATTTAAAATATCAAAAAACCACCTAAAAAGGGAGGGGGGTGCTACCAGTAACACCATTTTTAAAAACGGGGTAAAAGACTTGACCCCCCCCAAAATAAGAACTCTCTAGAGTTCTCGTTAAGTTGGTAACTATGTTTTCTTTATATAGCGGAACTTCCACCATATTTGGCATAGTTCTGTTATATATATATATATATATAATTTTTTTCACAGGGCCTCCTTGTGCATTTCAGGGGTACCACGTGGTGCCTCCCTATTGGGATACATGGCATCCACTGATTTTTCCACTTGTGTGCTAACATCACCTCGTGACACATGGTGCCTTCCAGAGGTGCCACATGGCATCACCTGGGGGTGCCATGTGGCACTTTTTTACTGGTCCACATGGTGCCCTAAAAAGTCCAAATCCGAGTGACACATGGCAGCCTTTGGTGTTGCCATGTGACATGATGACATCACCATGACACATGCCTGTTATAATCCTAATTTGCACCAGACATGCTTACCTGGCATCAGGCCATCTCAGATTCCTTCTTTGCCAAAGCACTACTAAACAACTCTTCTCAAAAACACTTTTTATAAAGGCCCACGCGCCCTGCTATATTACTGCACGTGTGTACATGCTTGCTGACCCAAAACAGCCTGCATGTACCTACAAAAGCACGAAAAAAGGAAAGTTGTCGACGGAACACACAGCTTTGGGTGAGTTAACTGAACGTTCTGGCCATGCATGGCCGAGGGTTCGTCCAAATACCTAGCTTCTTCTAGCCTATAAAAGAAGGGTTAGGGGTCCCATTTGGAAGAGGAGAATCATAGTAAAGAAACTATACCCAATTGCATATTCCCTTTGTCCCAACCCTTTAGCCTTCCTTATGCAAAGAGAAAGATAGAGCAAAGAAGCTGGAGGACAGTTGAAGAGGAGCCCAGGACCAGGTTCATGGAGCAACGACCGGCTTCATCATTGTAAGTTGATTTGTTGAAGTTAATAATAAAGAAATAATTTTCCCGTCCCACCATATGAGGTTTTCACGATTTATTGTATGCTTGTTTATCGAATCTCTAACCCATTAATCTCTATATCAAATGCATGTGGAGTTTGTTGTTTGTTTTATGTGAATGCAGGTCAGCCTTGGGAGGAGAGATACAATCAAAAAGTAGTCAAGCATAAGGAAGGATCTACATCAAACGCCTAAAATAAGATATGCTCATTTGATCTTCTTAAATATGTGTTTGCTTAAGAATAATGGGGATTAGGTTTGGGACGATGGTAGAAAGTAGAAAATCTTTAGATATTTTCTGCATGCATGTTTCAACCCTAATTGCTATTCCATAGAGGTATTTCCCACTCACAACAGAATTGGCAACCATACTGGGGAGATCTCTAGGGTTTCTGGGGATATTTTTGGGTATTTTTAAGAACTGGTTTCATTTTCCTATTTTTAAAGTGTCTGCAAAAGTCTGAGCTAACAGAGATTATGGTCTTCCATAACAGTTATCTCTGTTTCTTTGCTTAATTGTAATATTTTTTTCAAGACCCACAGAGGTACACGCGGCCTGTATAAGGTCTGCACGTGTGGACCCGTGCCTTGCATTCTCACAGCCCATGTGTACACGCTAGCCGAGGAGGTGACAGTCGTGTATATGATTCCAAAAAATTGCTTTTAAAGAGATAGTCATCCTCTTCCCTGTCATCATTAGTCCTTCTAAGGGGTTTTCTAGAAATGTTTCTAGTCTTTGTTGTTTGCAGTCTATAGCTTAGGTTTCACCTCGGATTGGTTTGTCCTATGAAGTTTCCCTTGAATTGTTTTCTTTTTCTGTTAAAGTAAGTGTCTGAGTCTTCAAGAGATTATGGTTTTCAGTACTAGTAGTCTCTACCTGGGCTGGCTTTCTTGGCTTTTTATTTTTTTTCAGAGTTTCAAAGATACACACAGCCTGTATAAGGCCAGTACGCGTGTACACGCACTTCAACTTTACACAACTCACGTGCACATGCTTGTTGTTGAACTGTCAGTTGTGTGCTTGAGAATAAGTTTTTTGTTGAAGGTGAGGCAATCATCCTTTCCTTTAACAAGAGTTATACCTCTCAGGTTTTTGGGTCTCTGTCATAGCGGTCAGTAACTTAGGTTTGATCACAACAATAGCTTTCTTTTTCATTTAGAAGTTTTCCTCAAAATTTTCTTTTATAGGGTTTTTAGAAAAGTGTGAGAGTCTGATTTTAAGTTGCTTGTGTGTGATTTTTACAGTGACTCTTTGTGATCTGCGCTTAGGCCAAAAACTTTATTGGTTTTGACTTGTTGGTATTTTTCCTTTTTGCTTTGTGAGCATTCAAATAAAAAATTATTTTCTTTGATTAGTTAAAAAGTGTTGTTTTGCATTAGTAACCAGGGAAAAGTCTTTGCTTTCATAAGTTCTTGATGGTTTACTTAGATCATAAGTAGCTCGTAGTCGAGTGAAATCCTGCTTTGAGTTTGTTGTTCAAAGATCTTAGTAAAAATTTTAAGTTTGAAAAGTTGTTTAAAAGTTAAGTAAAGTAAAGGTTTTTGTTTCCAAATTTTTGTTTATTTTTCTTTCGTCTTTCAAACATCACTAGTTTCGCTTAAATAACCTTTGACGTAAGACAAGCCCTAAAAATTAATGGTAAATCTAAAATTCATTAGACTTTTATGTTTGTAGGGTCAACCAACTAGTTTAGGATTAGGGCCTTGAATTAGGTTGAAGAGGAAACTCTCCAAGGCCATTAAAATCAAACATTGGAGTCTGAGTTAGGGAGTGTCAAAGTCCAGTATCGTGAAATTTATCCGGGACCCCCCTCTAACAAAAGGGATAAACACGAGGTCGCATGCGAAAAGTTAGTGGAGATAACCCCTCCAAAGCTGGACCTATCGTAGTGGAGAACACATATAGAGGACTTGTTCTGGGATTCCATCGATTGCATTTGCCACAAAGCTTCGTGGGTCTCAAATCCGTTCGAGGTCCTCAGTTGTCTTTTGGACCACTTGCTTTCGATACCCTTGACAGGTTTCAAGATTGATACCCTACTCATTGTGGTCTACCCTACTTTCGACTGTACCTGCCTGGTGACTGTTCACGCACTGAAAACTTAGTTGCCTATCTTTTTAGGGACATACATAGGTGATTGCGTGGGTATACCACAGTACCTAGGACAGACATCGGGCCATGATTTGGAGAGTATACCCGGAGGGTGCTTCCGTGTTCGAGTGGCACTTGCACTGGTAAGTTTCTCTAGTGTTGGTTGTTGTAACTGTTCTTCCAATTAGTTTAGTGTTTTCTTGTTTTATCTTGTAGGGACTTCTTTGTTAGTGTGTGTTGTTTTTTGAACAACTAGACAGCCCTAGAGTGTCTTTGATCTTCTCAAACAGTGGAGGATCATGAGCTTCGCTGGTAACAAAGGCCTTTGGGCCTATCACCAGTTACACTGGAGCCACCCTCACCACCACTAAGGCGAAATCTAGACCAACAAAGGTCTTTCGAAGCGACTAGGTCACAAGAAATTGTGCCTGACCAACATTCGGAGGAAATGACCATTTTAGACTATGGAGCAAAAGCTCTTGGTCCACCTAAAACTCCAACCACTGATCTTTTGGCACCCATCATCGCACCGATTCACCCTTACGAGTGCCAGACAGTGTCACATGCAACAATGGAAACAAATGCTATCACTCCCTATGGGAATTCTTCAATTCCCACTACGGTTGTCACCACAGAAGACTTTCCACCTCCTAACCGACCATCACCAGTTTGAGCCACCATGGTCTCGGCTACCTCTACCTCACACAGTGGTCCGATCCTGTCTATGATGGTAGCCACAACCCCTTTCCCACCAAGTGCGATATGCCCTTTGTTCTCATATGGGATGCCTAGCTCAGGTACAAGTCCTGTACTTTCCTACTCCACTTCACAGACTTTAGGTCTGGGGCTAGGGAGCTCTAATGCTCCTCTGTAAGGTCACATGGGGGGCACTTCAACTCCTCTTAAATCTTTCCCTTATGGGGGAGGTCATATACCTCCTTCGTCCTCTTCGCTCGGTGGCACACATCAGTAATCCGGTGGGCCACATGCACAACATAGTTTATTTGGATTAGGGAGTCAAGGACCGCCTTCACATAATATGTCGGTAGGTTTGACATCGTTTTCTTTGTTCGATGAGTTTGGTAACAATTCCTTCTCGTCAGCTGCTTTCCCAACTGGGGGCAACCTCGGTTTCCAACAACCTATTCCTATGCAGGGTACTATTCCTACACAGGGGACAAACCCAGGAACTTCTTCCACATTAGGGCCTTGGAATTCTTGGCAGGGATCCATTCCTTCATTAGGAATGCCGATCTGGGGAAATTCTTTCCACAGTCAATGGAACACTGGACAATGTACTATGCCTATCCCCACAGGATCAACATGGGGTAACCCTTCCCAAAGTCCTCCGAATGTAGCACATGCCTATCCATCTACGTCCTATTTTGGGAATCAGCCAATGATGTCTCCTCACATGCAAAATTTGTATGTTGGTCATGGCCATGGGTTTTACCAGAACCCAAGCCAACAATCGAACTTTTCCTGGCAACCTGGTGCCATTCAAACTCCAGGTCCCTTTTTCCCAGGTTATCATCAACAACCCGAACTACCTTTCCTGGAAACCTTTCATTTGCTAGACTTGACAAGGTTGTTGAATGACCCTATCTATCATGATCCTCATTGGCCACCTATGTCGATGAATTTTCCTTCAGACATACCAAAATTCGAAGCCAAGACGAACGAAGATCCAGGCAATCATGTGACTAGCTTCCACCTTTGGTGCTCATATAACTCGTTGAAAGACGATTCCATACAGTTGCGATTGTTTCAACGTACTGTCATTGGGAGTGTCGCGAAATGGTAAATTGATCTCAACTGCTCAAGATACTCTTCCTTCGATGAATTGGCAATGGCCTTCCTAAACCATTTCCAATTACCTGTGAGATACGAAGCTGGCATAGAATTGTTGGCCAATTTAACACAGACAAAAGCGGACCATATCTATGATCACATCCGAGAATGGAGACGTCGGAAGAGTTTAATTAAGGTACCAGTCCCACTAGCATTCCTACTTGAGTGGTTCCTTAAGTATTTGGTCCCACAGTTATCCAAAGACATCGTGACTTCATGAGTGTTTTTCGAAGAAGACGCCATCATGAGAGCTCAACAGATTGAGCTCATCTATTCATAGTCTGGTTTGTTATATGATATCTTGCCAGATGCACCATGCTTAATACTTGATAAAACTAGATAGAGTGTTGGACCACATGCCAACGGTATTGTTGGTTTAGCACAAACAAAGCCCACTGAGCAGCTGATGAAGCAGTTGCAGCAATTGTCTACATAACACACAGCGGCCAACCAAGCTACTGTTTTGGTTGCTACCCCTACTAAAATGTTAGATGTACACACAGTGCAATCGACAAAATCCAAATGCCACCCAGCAGCCTGAAGGAAAGAAAAAACAATGAAAGAAAGGTAAGGGGGATAAGAAACACACTGATAATGCTGGCAGGGGCAACACTGAGAAATAGAAGGTGAGGTATCCATGCAACCTATGCACGGAATACCACCCGACCCACCTATGTCCTCGGCTTGTAGAGGCCCAAAATCTTGTGACACAACAACAACCTACTATGTTAACCAATCCATTTCAGCATGGGCAAAATGTAACCCAAGCCTCTAAAAGCACGGAAGGGGGCAGTCAAGGACCCCCTCTGTCTTCGAACAATCCCACATCCACAAATGTATATATGATGAAGGGTGATGCATTTCTATTGACTAGAGCACATGACTACAGTAAACCAAGAACTTATGAGAAGGGAAAAGAAGCCGAACTCCCATCTCTTCCTCTACAGATTGAGAAGACTTTGGACAAAACAATGACACACATCCCAAAAGGAATGTTCAAAAAATCTTCTCACAACCCAAATGAAAGGGCCACCCAGAACTGTTTTTTGGTGGATGATTTGTCTCAAACCCCTTGTGCAATGTCTGCTTTGGAGGTCCTCCAAAGATACCCTTCTTAGAGGAAAGCTTTGTTAACCACTTTAGGATCTACCAAGACTTATAATCTGGATACCATCATGCTAGATACAACCGACTTAAAAACTCGTCTGCCTTACCATGTAGTGTTTTAGATAGTAGTTGCTCACCCCATGAAAATGTTTACTCGAAATATTTTCCACATGGTGGTTGATGAGGGCACCCCCGACATGCGCTATGTCGTTGGCATGTTGGAAGGCCATTGGCCAACCCGTTTTATCTCCGTCGCATACTCTTCTCACTACTTTCGATGGTCATTCGTTCCGACCACATGGTACCATTTCCTCTTTCCCCGTGCAGTTGGGAGGGAAGACCGTGTGCATCGAGGTAGAAGTAGTCGATGCATCCCTCGACTACAATCTCTTGTTAGGAAGGAGTTGGACTTATTCCATGCAAGTAGTGGTTGTTACAGTTTTCCAGGTCTTGTTGTTTCCACACGAAGACCGAATTGTGACCATTGATCAATTGTCTTTCTCTAGACTTGACCCTTCATTAGGGGTGTCCGTGGTCCTGGTGATTGATAATCCTCAACCAGGCGTAGTCAACATAGGGGTTGGTTTGTGCCCATCTTTGATGGGTACCTTCAATTACCCGCCCCCTCGAGGCAATGTCAAGTTCATATCTGACAACCATAAGGTTGATATTTTCTAGGTTTCGTCATTTCGTATGACTTACTTCACCGATCCGTGAATACTCCCTTCCCCATCGGCCACGATGGAGGGGGCAGAGCACCCGGGCATGTCCATTCCCTTGTCCATAGCTGAAGTAGCGTACTCTTTAGTCCAACAAACTTCAGCCAACCTAGATCCAACTCCTGCACAAGAGTTAGATCTGCTTCTAGAGCCTATTTGGGCTCAGGGTTCTCTCACTGACACTGATTCATTAGACCTAGTCTT
>ML781663.1:21113-46575 GCA_009831015.1 Picea engelmannii
CAATTGCAAATGATCATCAAAACTTTGTGAAGAAAAAACCTTTAATTTACTTACCCAATTTGAGCAATCCAATGTCAAACTCCAACCTATTAAACAGTTTGGTGGTTGATGAAACAAATATTTAGTAAGGGTATGCTAACAAAGAAGTTTAAATCTAGGAGACAACAAAGAGGCTCACTAGCCACATGATAATTTTGGGGATGCCTATTGTGTAACATCTAAACGAAATGGGGCAAAGATTCATCTACTCTTAGTTAAAACCAAATATGTATAGTGTTAGGTGATGACCAAAAATATAAGGTACTAGAACAAAGTATGAATTGTTAACACTAAGCCTCAAGGTTTCATTAATGGAGCGATGGGAGTGCAAAGAGACCAAGAAGAATAAATAACTAATAGAGCAACGAGATAAAGCATCTAGTTTGACTAGCATGCCATGTCATTATCAATGAGGGTTGTAGAGGAGAATCTAGTTTGGGACATAGAATTGGTCATCAATCCAATTCACATTAAGCCTCGGAGTTTCCTAACTTGTAGACTACAACAATCATAGGTTTTGGCCCAATTTAAAGTTCTATAATAGTAGCAAGCGAGGATGGTAGAATCTTAGACAAGCTAAATAGAACAACAATGCCATGAGATCAAGAAGTTACCACAATAGAGAGGTGTTACCCCACCTCAACAATCTATGTAACAAGTTCCACAGTCATCTTCACAAATGTTATAAAAAATATTCAAAAAAACAATTTAGTGTCCAAGTCAACATTTTCTACACAAACGACACCAACAATGCAATTTTTTCCATCCTTTCCTCAACCCAACCTAACTCAAATCACTTGTCAACCTATTTCCACCATCCTAACCTCTATTCAAATTGTTTTGTTTTAAGTAAATAGTCATCTATTAATCTATCAAAAAAGAGTTCAAATTACATCCTTCTCTTGGCCATCATGCCATATAGGAAACCAAGTCACTAAACCAAAAAAATAAAAAGAAATCCTTTGACATCCCATCCATCTAAAAGTAGAAACAAAGATATTCTTAGGGTCTTCCCTAAGGGAAACCAGACCCCGAGGAAAGCCAAACAGGCTCTGCAACTATTCAAAAATCGAAATGTTCAACTGCTTAATAGCATATTTGAAACCAAATTCAAGGCACCTACTTAACAATAGAACTTGGAAATTATGTGTGTAGAGAATGGACAGCGTCATACACATCAAAAGGAATGGAAATTGAGGAGATTGGATTCATCCCCCCATGACCTAGTCTGGGGGAGAAACACCTAAGTGATTGCCAATCTTCCCACACCACACAAGGATGCATTGGTTGCACCTCGATCTCTCCCCTTAACGACACAGATGATCCAAGCGATCCTTATCTAAATCCCTATGCACATAAATGAGTATTTAATACAACTCGATGAGTTGGGACATCTATCAAACCTCCTTCATCCATTATACCTTGCATTGAAGCAGGTGTACCATGTAACCTGGAGTCGCTCCGAGTGGCATGTGAATTAATATAACAATGGGTTGTTAGGTTGGCATCCCCTACACTCCACTTGTTGACTCAATGTCACCCCACTTGGGATACCTCCATTCAAATTGTTACATAGACATAGTCAAGTACTTTTATGAAAGCATAGTCATTCAATTACATATATTAGTGTTTTCACTTAATGTTCATTCCAACATCCACATTTATCTTGGTTTCGAAATATGTTGCATCAAGTTTTGGGGACAACAAGGCCTAGGAGAGGGTATGGGTTTCAAGGTTGGCTAGAAGGAAACCCCAAATTTCCAAGGGTTGGGTAGATGGGGACAAAATAAAAAATAAGAAAACTACATTGAAGTATAGAAAAGAAAATAGAGATATTATAACATATAATATGACACAATTCAATTATTAAATAATAAGTTAAAATACCTTGTTAGTGTAGATATGAAAACCCCCCAAAAAAGAGTAGATATAGGGTATAAGAACCTACCAAACATGGGACATAAAACCACTATTGTAACTATCACCCAGTACAAAAACACCATAAATAGTATTCTAGAGAGTGCTACATGGATATTATTTGCCATTGTACAAACCAGTGGATGAATATTTTTCTTGGAGAGCTTGTGCCACATAAGCATCAATTTGTATAGGGGTATCCAAATGTCCCTGAAACATTAGAGGGGTCTCTCCAAAACTCAACATTTTGGAAAAAAAAAATGTTTAAGAGACATGCAGGAAGTCCCCCACATACTTATGTTTGTCCCCATCCAAACTATGATTTTCCTCTATAGTGCCCAAGTCTCGAGGTACAAGGAAATACAAGGGAAGTGTCCCAAAGGGTGGGTACAAGTTCCCATGCAACATTGTTTTTAACACATTTCATTTAATATGACCTCCATTCAAGTTTCAAATATACTTGGCAGTAGGTTCAACTTATTTTATCAATACTCAAGATATTATTTCAACTAGAACAGATTCCATGGACCTATTTGCAGAGATAATAGATATTACGAATCCAAAATCAACTAGAAAATCCTAGCACATTAATACCTATGTAGTAGCTCAAGAATAAAATGTCCCTAGTGGAACTGAGACACAAAAATGTAAGCTTTCATAGATTCTTGTTCTAGGGCTACAACGACAAAGGTTCATGCTCTCATAGAATGGATAGAGGTTAATCACCTTCAACTCTTGGATACAAACCTAGATATATTCATACCTTACACCTTACAGAGCATAATGCAATTAAGTGAAGTTAACCAATCATGATTTAATGCCATGAAAATCGATTTAATCACTAACTAGGAGCCATCATTCCAGTATTCTAATCCCAATGGTTTTCATACGCTTTTGAGAAATGGAATTCTCCATCATTGGGCTATAATAAAGAAAAGGATAATATTAATTGTTTTGATAACAAAAATCCTAACCTTTCAAAAATGACAATAGTTTCACATTAACACCAAAAATAGAAATGGAAAAAATGTTTTGGGGATATCTATCATAGATGTACAATGGCGTTGGATATGCATCATCATACATGTACACTACTCAACATATATATATATATATAGTGGTAATCTTGTGGGGATTGAGACTTACACCACAACAAGACTTCATGAACCTCTAGAACCTGCAATTGGGATTTCTTAATGTGTATGTCCATTGTGGGTGTTTGGATTTCATCAATAAATAATTGTGCAAAGGTCACCGACCCTTTTCCAACTCTGAAGCCTTCTCCACCCTATTATTTGTCTAACCATCATGGATTTTTTTTGTATATTAACCTCTAAAGACTAATCACATGGGTTGCTCGCAATGATCAACAAAATGTGCATATTTGAATAGCTCTCTAACTACTCACAAGGGAAATTACATAATTTCCAAAAATATCTACTTGAAAACAGAGAAATGGTGAAGTAACATTGTATATGCATCAAAAACCATGTCAAAATTCACTGGAATTGTATTTTAAAAGTAATTATGTCTTCTTCGAGTCTTCTCTCTTCTTGACCAAATTCTTCCTCAAGTTGGTTTAAGTCAACGGTTCTTTCCTTAAGATGATCTGTCAGTATATTTTCTATATTTTTTGCTTCTTCCTTTTGTGTTGTTATGTTGGCTTCTAAACATTGCTTTTGATATTCTAGAGTTTCTTCAATTCTTCTAGCCTCTTCTAGCTGAGCTCTTAAATTCTTGATGACCTATTGAGCTTCTTCGGAACCTTGAACACTTTCCTTTTGCTTCATCAATTCTTTCTTGAGTGACTTGTTTTCTTCTCTTTCTTTATTTAGATATTCAATTGCACTAATCAATTGTTCTTTGTAATCAACTTCTGCTTCTTCATAATCTTCCTCTTATGAATCTATCTGACATGATGAGCATCTTTATTCTTGTTCTGTGCCTGCATCTTCTTTGGAATTTTTTGAATCGGTGATAGGTGAAGAATAGATATTATGTAACTTATCCCAAATTTCTTTAGTTGATGAAAATTTACCAACCTTTTCTCTTACTGGATTGGGTAATCCTTCCCAGATGAAATCCATTGCTATTTTGTTATTCTTCTTCAATTCCTTCTTGGTTGCAGTCTTTTCCCTTTTTGAACTATCATATCCTATAGAAACTGATTGAAAAATATCATATCCCTGTGCCTCCAAAAATACTTTCGTCCTTCCACTCCATATCTCATACTTTAAACCATTCTGACCATTACACATTGGTACTCCATTCTCAAAATATTCCATGATCTCCTTCCGGTGGTTAAATTGTTCCCTAAAGGAATCTTCTCTGATACCAATTATTGTATTAATGAGAGGGGGGGGTGAATCAGTAATGAGCAATTATACCAATTATTAATCCTTTAAACCACAATGTATATTTTTTTACTGATTCAAACATGTTCATTTTTCCATCATCAATATATTACTGTATCATAAGTATTAATATTCATTAGTTCATAATAAACAATAAAAAACACTTCCACACAATGCACAGTACACCAATATTTACGTGAAAACCCAATGCGGGAGAAAACCATGGAATGCTTTTCTTATATGTCAAGAATTACATTCAAGGAAGCACCAACTTCCAATTATCTAGCTACAATTGGAAGGAGCATCTGACCCCCTAGTTTCTCAGGATAAAACCTGAGGGAAGCTCCAAATCCCCAATTCTTTGGCTACAACTAAAAGGAGGCTACAAACCCCTATGTTCTTTGGCTACAACCACCTATCCTTGCCCCGTCTAACTTCCCTGAAATATAAATTCCAAATGTAGACAATATGTCACTTTCACTGAATCAACCACTGCCACTATCAACCTATCACTATCAACCTGTACCAAAAAACCTACACCAAACAAATTTTACCAATAACATGAACCATGCATCAACCATGAATCAAGATGTACCATCAACAAGTGCATCAACCATGCACCAAACCTATACAAATAACTTGTCACAACATGTCCAAACAACCTATCGCAACAACATGTCTCATCAATCTTATCAACCAAATCAAATCTACTCACCATGATCAATCACCAAGACAACTCTCAACCATATGCACAATATCACCAAGATGTGCATCAACCAATCACAACAACTCATAATCATCACCAAGATCAATATGTGCTTCTATTAATATACCAAGACAAGTACACTACATCATCCATAAACGATGTGTCAACAATACTGCTAACAAGTGCCTCCAACCATTTACCAAGTATGTACCAATCATGCATCAAATACAAATAAATTATGACTCATCAAGATGTACCAACATGATCAACTATACACCTCATGTATGTGCCAACTCATCAACTATTTGTCTCAACCATGTACCCAACATGTACCTCAACCATATACCAAAGACATACACCAATATAACCATCAAAAGTTATATAACAATTCATCACTCTATCCATAAACCCAATACCATAAACCATTACATCAAACCATGTGCCACAACCCCATTGTTATACAACCTCTATCTGTAGCATACCTCAACCAAAATCTCTCATCGATTTCAACATCCAAATCTGATTTGTAACTCTGTAATAGACCTGATGTATATGATCACATACCTGTAAAACTTCCTTAACTTTAACAACAAGAGACTAGCATTTTCATCAAACTTTACTTTAGTCTCACATGACTAATATTGGATTAGTCAACAAAGCTAACTTGAAACAATCATAACTATCTATCTACAATGAATAAAGGTATGAAAATGGTACACAATGTTCTTCAATTTCTTATCTACAATTCCTCCAAGTTTCACTGCTTGTAACCTCCTAGAAAAGGAGTTATAGAAAAAATGGCATACCTTGCTGAATTTTGTCTTATTCTAGAGAGTGGACTTGTAGAGAATGCCCTGCATGGAATATTTACTGTATAGATATTAAAATGGTACAAAACATACTAAAGAATGGAATATAACCAATACATTTTGTTTTACAGAATTTGGATCTGTTATGAAGAAGTTATGACGTTGTTACCAGAAACACATGTTTTAGACTAGTTTTAGGAATAACCCCAAACCCTATTTTCCATGGTGTGTAAATCCTAAAATACGATGACCCACAAGTTGAAATTTTTATTACTTGGATATGTTTTTTCAACGGCCTCTATATTTCTCTTTCTAAATCATTGTATAAAATAAGTTATTTTGAAAATGGTGAGATGACATGTAAATAACATACCTTAGAAATCATCATCAAAAGACTTTATCCTCCCTTGAATTTTGGCCTTCTTTACTTCACCTTCCCTCTAAAATTCGCCTTAGATATCCTTTGGTTACCTCAGTCACTTGTATATATTCAATATGTTCAATGGATAGTAATGGGAGACCCTTGCTCTCTTATTTATACTATCCAAGTATCTTTTGTTAGAAGTATTCACTTAACTACTTTGTTCATTTTGTCCACTTAGCCACTTTGTCCACTTAACCAACTTTGTCCACTTAGCCACTTTTTCCACTTAACCAATTTTTCCACTTAGCTACTTTTTCCACTCAACCAACTTTGTCCACTTAGCCACTTTTTCCACTTAACCACTTTGTCCACAAATAGTAAACTCTCCAATTCTAGTTGCAACTAATTTATTTTTAATTGTTTTCTTGTTGCAACCACTTAACCCATGACTAACCACTTTGATTGGTCAACTTCTTCGAGGATCTTCTAGAATAATTTGATTTATTTGACCGTCTAGGATCTTCTAGATAACGCATGAGGGTTCTCCAACTTCACATGGCCATAACTCTCTAACCGTGAGGAGTTATTTGACAGTCCACATATCACCAGAAATTCCATGACATGTACTATCCATCTAGAATAGTCTTACCTATAAATTCACTTATCTTCATTCCCTTATACCTCAAACATACTCGGATCCCTTACCCATGCCTTTGTACTACCGGAATTCACTATTGTACTTCTTCTAAGGGTTGATATCAATCTACAATATCACTCTCCAAGGGTTGACATCAATGAAAACCAAAAATAATCACTCTCCAAGGGTTGACATCAATGACAACCAAACATCCAAACCAATTGTCCATCAACCTAAGCCAACTTCTTGACAATCTCTCCCTTTGCCATTGATGGCAACACCAAAATTGATGGAAACACTTACTCATGATAAAATTCATGCTTATACTCCTCATCAATGTTTCTATCTCTCCCCCTTTGACATCAATGGAAAAGTGTATCTCCCTTTGGGGATGCTCCCCCTGACTGAACTCTCCTTGGGGATGCTCCCCTTATCTAAATGCCTTTGATATGTCTTTGTGTTTATAAGCCTCTAATTACTCTCTCTCTCCCTTCATATGAATAATATATCCACCTTTGACAAAGGGTATCACTCTGATGCAACATTGAAGTCATATCTCTCATTCTTCCCTTGTGACAATCGCTCCCTCTGGAAACATGCCCCTGTGTTGTCTCTCCAAGAATCTAACTCTTTATCCTACATATGATGAATCTATTCCCATGGAATCATACCTCTATTCTTAACTCTCTTTCTGACAACTTTTTTGAATGATATTTCTACCTATCTTTTTGGTTCGGTTTCTCTCTCTTGACTTCTCTACAAGATGTTGTGTATAAAAAATATATGTCTTATTGTACTTGCTTCCTTTTGGAGTTATTGTCCATTGGTGCTTCCTTGTGTAATCAAATCACATTTATGAAAATCATTCCAGAATAAGCATTCAAATATTCATGTGTAATTATCATTCATTATGATAATGTTCCTTTGTCTCTAAACCACTCTTTGAACCAATCTATGAATCCATGCTCTCATCCAATGTCATATATCTATCCAAACTTGCTAATTGTTCTTACGAATCCATCTGTGTCCATATTTTCCAAGACTCTGCTACATAATTGTCCATAATTTTAACCCATATATCACTATACTATCATGAAGTCTTCACTACTAGAATTGATTAATCTATCATATTGTACTGATGTTAATTGATTTCTCTGGATCTATCTACTCAAACTCTGCAAGTTGCTCGAAGGATGGTTCTATGTTCTGTCTCAGCTACCGCATAGACTCCCCCTAACTAATATTCATATTACGTGGGATTCTCTAATTTCAGTAGCTCAGAATAATTCCTACTCTGATATAGAGTCATCGTCATCTTCATCAGTAGATTCATCATCTCTATGAACTTTAACTTCTTTCTTTTTGTCTGTGGATTAATCTTTCACTACAATACCCGAAAGTACAATCTCTTGAACATGTTCCTTATTCACATGTCCTCCTTTTATTTCATTTCTTTTCCAAACCTTTATGTATTTCAAATCTTCATTTTTCTTTGTAGATTTTTTTTCATCTCGTTTTATTGCCAATATTGCAATCTCTAGGACATGGTCTTTGTTCACCTATTCTTCTTGTTTTCTTATCCATATTTTCTTATATTTGATATCAGTGTTCTCTTCCATGGAAGTATCGATCATGCTTCTGCAATCACGAGATATGTGCCCATAGTTATGAAATTTGTAACATTCAATGTTACGTGGGGCCACATAAGCATTTATTGTTTGAACACTTATTTTATAACCCCTACAATCTGCAACTTTATGTCCAAAGTTAGTACAATAAAAACAATGACCATAAAATAAATTTACATACCTCGGAGTAAATGATCTTCTTTGTGGTGTAGTCCTTCTGAATTTATGCCTTGACTAATGATGATCATGATTGAAGCTTATTTGTGTCTTAAACATGGATGGTCTTCTTGAAGATGTATCTTTATTAGTTTTCTTAGATTATGGTTGACCATGATTCCTTACTTCAAGTACTTCTACATAACTCTTGCTCTTTTCTTCATTCTTGTTTTCTATCAACCTAGAGTGCTTCTCTTCATTCTCTATTATTGATGTAAATGTTTTTGTCTCTTCAACATTCTTGTTAAGCTTGACAACTTTGAATCTTAGTGCAACAACTTCTTCTTCAAGCTTCTCAACCTCTTCTTCTTTCTTCATTATCTGAGACTTCATGACCTCTTATGTTCTCTTTGCTTCTTCAAGTTGGATTTTCAATGTAATTATTTCTTATTCGAATCTTCTCTCTTCTTGACCAAATTCTTCGTCAAGTTGGTTTAAGTCATCAGTTATTTCCTTGGGATGATTTGTCAGTATCTTTTCTCTCTTTTTTCCTTCTTCCTTTTGTGCTGCTATGTTAGCTTCTAAACATTTTTTTTTATATTCTAGAGTTTCTTCAATTCTTCTAACCTCTTCTAGTTGAGCTCTTAAATTCTTGATGACTTGTTGAGCTTCTTCGGAACCTTGAGCACTTTCCTTTTTCTTCATCAATTCTTTCTTGAGTGACTAGTTTTCTTCTCTTTCCTTATTTAGATATTCAATTGCACTGATCAATTGTTATCTGTAATCAACTTTTGGTTCTTCATACTCTTCCTCTTCTGAATCCATCTGACATGATGAGCGTATTTCTTCTTGTTTTGTACCTGCATCTTCTTTGGCATTTTCTAAATCTGTGATGGGTGAAGAATAGACATTATTTAAATTATCCCAAAGTTCTTTGGTTGATGAACATTTAACCAACTTTTTCTCTTACCGTATTGGGTAATCCTTCCTAGATGAAATCCATTTCTATTTTGTTATTCTTCTTCAATTCCTTCTTGGTTGCAGTCTTTTCCTTTTTTGAACTATCATATCCTGTAGCAATCGATTTCCAAATATCATATCCCTATGCCTCCAAAAATACTTTCGTCCTTACACTCCATATCTCATACTTTAAACCATTCTGACCATTAAACATTGGTACTCCATTCTCATAATAATCCATGATCTCCTTCCAGTGGTTAAAATTTTTCCTTAAGGAACCTAGTCTGATACCAATTGTTGGATTACTGAGAGGGGGGGTTGAATCGGTAATGAGCAATTATACCAATTATTAATCCTTTAAACCACAATGTATATTCTTTTACTTATTCAAACATGTTTATTTGTCCATCATCAATAAATTACTATATCATAAGAATTAACATTCATCAGTGCATCCCCCAGATGGGGTGCTAGTGCGTAACACCTGGCGCGAGGCGGAGGAGAGGATTGGCCAACGAGGCACAGAGCCATGTGACGAGCTCGTGCCATTGCCCGCAACCCCGATCCTGCATTAATTCACCATTACTACGTCGTAGCTGCTAATTATGCAGCTTCCCTCTCCTTTCGCGATTCATTTCATGGTCTGGTTGTCTGTGTATGCCTCCAATCTCCACTCACGCTCTGACTGGCATCCCCCTCCGCTTCCATGGCTTGATATAACCCAGAACTTCATGCCAATTGCAGCCCTTGTTCGACTCCAGGCACTCTACCTCTGCCTGGTGCACCTAGTTTCCTTTAGCTATTACGCGACGAACCTCATGCCAAGCCCATGGGGGCGGCCGCGCAGAGGCTTTCCATGGAAACCTCATCGGCCCTCTGTCTCGCCCCCTGCATCGCCTTCCACTTGCTCCTCTCCATCCCTCCATCCCGAGCCAATTCTTCCTGCCTCCCCCGCTCCGCCTGTTTCGCAGTTTGACAGCCTCGCTATCATCCCCAGGCTGTCGTGTCCCTCTTCGCATCACCTTCCTGTCCCCCCTTCGGTCGTGCCTCCCCTTGCACCAGTTCTTGACTCCTCTTGGAAGACTGTGGGAGAGCCACCTCCTTCCAGGCCTCAGAACACCGAGAACCAGTCCTCTGACTCTTTCTTCGACACGCAGCTAAGAGAAAGCCTCGCTATTCTCTTCGATTGGGTCTTCGAACTCCGTCAGGGGGTGGAGGACCTTCAATTCCATCTGCAAGCCACGGATGGAAAGGTTGCAGTCCTTATTCAGCTCCTTTCCTCCCTTCAAGAGGCTTTCCCCTCGGGCCCGACAGGTGCGGCTTCAGCAGAGGAACCCTGTGTAGCGAACAGTGAAGGAATTGCCCAGACGTAGCACTCCGCAAGGAATGGGATGGAGCAAGCCAAGCACGAGGACATGGTCATGGAGGTGGACACAGCACAGCACGCGCTGCAGGATACCTCACCAGTTGTCGACAGGACCGAGAGAAGCGTGGAAGCTGGAAGGTAGTGGGCAGATCAAGTGACATACGTCGAGGAGGAACCTTGGTCTGAAGCCGTCCACACCACCTGGCCAGGTTATTTTCCAAATGTCTAAGCCCATAGGGGCATTTCAAGTTTCAATAGTTTCTCTACTGTTTAGTTGTTGTCCAGTCAGTTTCAGACTGTTTCCTTAGACTATTACACTACCTATGTTTGACTCCCATGCTGGTTGGATTGGTTTCCCCTCTGTTGGGGTAGTCCAGTAACTATAGTACGGCTATTCTCTATATTTTGTACCTCTATTTTGGTCTTGGAAGGCCTTTTATATATAATACTTCTAACTTACAAAAAAAAACATTCATCAGTGCATAATAAAAAATAACAAACACATCCACACAATGCACAATACACCAATATTTACATGGAAACCTAATGCGGAAGAAAACCATGGAACGATTTTCTTATATGTCAAGAATTACATTCAAGGAAGCACTAACTTCCAATTATCCAGCTACAACTGGAAGGAGGCTCTAACCCCCTAGTTTCTCAGCATACAACCTGAGGGAAGCTTCAACTCCCCAATTCTTTGGCTACAACCAGAAGGAGGCTACAACCCCATATGTTCTCTGGATACAACCGGAAAGTGGATATAGCCACCTGTCCTTGCCCTGTCCAACCGCCCTGAAATATAAATGTCAAATGTAGACAATATGTCATTGTCACTGGATCAACCACTGCCATTGTCAACATGTATCAATCAACCTGCACAAAACAACCTATACCAATAACCTAAACCATGCATCAACTTGTACCTCAACCTATACCATCAACAAGTGCATCAACCATGCATAAAACCTACACAAATAACATGTCACAGCAACCTGTCCAAACAACCTATCGCAACAACATGTCTTGTCAATATTATCAACCAAAACAGATCTACTCACCATGATCAATCACCAAGACAACTCTCAACCATATGCACAATATCCCCAAGATGTGCATCAACTAATCACAACAACACATAATCATCACCAAGATCAATATGTGTTTCTAATAATATACCAAGACAAGTATGCTACATCATCCATAAGCAATGTGTCAACAATACTACTAACAAGTGCCTCCAACCATGTACCAATCATGCATCAAATACGCATAAACTATGACTCATCAAGATGTACCAACATCATCAACTAGACACCTCATGTATGTGCCAACTCATCAACTGCTTGTCTCAACCATGTACCCAACATGTACCTCAACCATATACCAAAGACATACACCAATATAACCATCAAAATTTATCTAAAAATTCATCACTCTATCCATAAACTCAATACCATAAACCATTACATCAAACCATGTGCCACAACCTCACTATTATACAGCCTCTATCTGTAACATAGCTCAACCAAAATCCTTCATAAATTTCATCATCCAAATCTGATTTGTAGCTCTCTAACAGACCTAGTGTATATGATCACATACCTTCAAACCTTCCTTAACGTTAACAACAAGAGACTAGCATTTTCATCAAATTTTACTTTAGTCTCACATGACTAATTTTGGATTAGTCAAAAATCCTAACATGAAACAATCATAACTATGTACCTATAATGAATAAAGGTATGAAAATGGTACACAATGTTCTTCAATGTGTTATATCTAATTCCTCCATGTTTCACTGCTTGGAACCTCTCAGAAAATGAGTTATAGCAAAAATGGCATACCTTATTGAATTATGGCTTACTCTAGAGAGCGAACTTGTAGAGCATTCCCCACATGGAATATTTGTTGTATAGATATGAACATTGTACAAAACATACTACAGACTATACTCTAACCAATACATTTGGTATTACTGAATTTGGATATATTATTAATAAGTTATGACATTTTTACCCGAAACACATGTTTTAGACTAGTTTCAGGACTAACCACAAACCTTATTTTCCATGGAGTGTAACTCCAAAAATACAATGACCCACAAGATGAAATTTTTATCACAGTTACTTGGATATGTTGTCTCAAAGACCTCCATATTTGGCTTTCTGAATCATTGTAGAAAAAAAATTATTGTGAAAATGGTGATATGACCTATAAATAACATACCTTAGAAAGCATCATCAAAAGACTTTATCCTCCCTTGAATTTCAGCCTTAATTACTTCACCTTCCACCTGAAATTAATCTTATATCTCCTTTGGTTACCTCATTCACTTGTAAATATTCAATATTCTCAATGTATAATAATGGGAGACTTTTTCTCTCTTATTTATATTGTCCAAGTAGCTTCCTCTAGAAGTATCCACTTAACCACTTTGTCCACTTAACCAACTTTGTCCACTTAGCCACTTTTCCCACTTAACCAATTTGTCCAATTAACCACTTTTTGAACTTAGCCACTTTGTCCACTTAACCAATTTTTTCCACTTAACCACTTTGTCCACAAATAGCAAACTCTTCAATTCTAGTTGCAACTAATTTATTTTTAATTGTTTTCTTGTTGCAACCACTTAACCCATGACTAACCACTGAAAGGCCATGCAGCGTTATGGTGGGATGAACTGCAAGCCAAACGTAGGATAAAAGGTATGCAAAAAATTAAAAGTTGGGATAGGATGGTAGCTAAGTTGAAAGCAAAATTTATCCCGAAGGATTACCAAATCAATATTTACAGAAGATTGCAGAACCTGAAGCAGAGGGGTTTATCAGTGAAGGGGTACACTGAAAAATTTTACAGACTGAAAATTAGGGCTGGACAGAAAGAGAATGAAGATGAGAAGACATATAGATACATCAATGGGTTGAGATATGAAATACAAGAAGAGATCAGCATGATGTCTGTCAGTAAATTCGAGGATGCCTATAAAGCAGCCTTGAAAGCTGAGAAAAAATTGGATAGGAAGCAAAGCCAATGAAGCATAGGTGGAAATTCAAGCAGAGGCAAGGGAACCAGCAGAGAGAACTTCCAAGAGGAGAGGCCTAAAGCTGACAAACATCATATTCACCATGAGAAGGATAGAATTTCTAAAGAAGGACAGCATGGAGGAAGAGGTTCTTTTTCTAGAGGTAGAGGAAGAGGAAGAGCCTGAGGAGGCGTAGTTAAATGCTATACCTATGGAAAAGAAGGACACAAATCTTGGGAATGTCCCGACAAAAAGAGAGAAGAAGGTGGAGAAGCACACATTTCCTAAGCGCAGAAGAATGTGGAAGCAGAATAAGTAGAAGGAGGAAGAAACCTCATGATGAGGAAGATTCTTCTTAAACCAGTAAAGGAACTAGAGGAACCAGTTCAGTGAACAAGCCTGTTCAGAACTGCTTGCAAGTCAAAAGATAGAGTTTGGAAGGTGATCATAGACAGTGGGAGCACTGAAAATCTAGTATCCATAGAGATGGTGGAGAAGCTAGAGCTAAAGACAACTGCACATCCAAATCCATACAAGGTATCGGGGTTGCAGAAAGCACATCAAGTCATGGTAAGTCAACAATGCCAAGTTGAATTTAAAACAAGAGGTTACAAAGATGAAATATTATGTGATGTAATTCCTATGGATGTCTGTAATATTTTATTGGGGAGGCCATGGCAGTATGACCGAAAATTTTTTCATGATGGAAGAAATAATACCTATACCCTAGAAAAGAATGGTAGAACACATATGTCGTTACCCATAGAAGACAAAGAGAAATTTACAGAAGCTAGTTCAAGCATACTTCTCATGAGTGGGAAGGAGCTCTTAAAAGAAGTCAAGAAGGAGAAATAAATGCAGTTTGTTGTAGTAAGGAAGCCTAGAGTTGTCCTTATGAATACTTATGTAGAAGACTTGCTTGTAGAAATCTAGGAACTGTTAGAAAACTTTGTTGATATAGTCGTGGATGAGTTACCACACTCATTGCCACCCATTAGGAGCATAAGCCATCATATTGACCTTATTCCAGGAGCTAGTTTACCAAACAAAGCATCTTATAGGTTGACACCTAGAGAGAATGAGGAGGTCAAAAATCAAGTCCAGGAGTTGTTGGATAAAGGGTTAGTCAGGGAAATCCTAAGCCCATGTGCAGTACCGACTGTATTAAGTCCAAAGAAGGATGGAGGATGGAGAATGTGTACAGATTCTCGAGCCATCAACAAGATAACCATTAGGTACAGATTTCCTTTACCGAGGATGGATGATTTGATGGACTGTTTGAGGTTGTTCATGATGGAAGAAAGAATACCTATACCCTAGAAAATAATGGCAGAACACATATGTTGTTACCCATAGAAGACAAAGAGAAAAATATAGAAGCTAGTTCAAGCATACTTCTCATGAGTGGGAAGGAGCTCTTAAAAGAATTCAAGAAGGAGAAATAAATGTACTTTGTTGTAGTAAGGAAGCCTGGAGTTATCCTTACGAATACTTATGTAGAAGACTTTCCTGTAGAAATCCAAGAACTGTTAGAAAACTTTGTTGATATAGTCGTGGATGAGTTACCACACTCATTTCCACCCATTAGGAGCATAAGCCATCATATTGACCTTATTCCAGGAGCTAGTTTACCAAACAAAGCATCTTAGGTTGACACCTAGAGAGAATGAAGAGGTCAAAAATCAAGTCCAGGAGTTGTTGGATAAAGGGTTATTCAGAGAAATCCTAAGCCCATGTGCAGTACTGACTGTATTAAGTCCAAAGAAGGATGGAGAATGGAGAATGTGTATAGATTCTCGAGCCATCAACAAGATAACCATTAGGTACAGATTTTATTTACCAAGGATGGATGATTTGATGGATTGTTTGAGTGGCGCAAGATATTTTTCCAATATAGACTTGAAGAGAGGATATCATCAAATAAGAATGAGAGAGGGAGATGAATGGAAAACATCATTCAAGACAAACGAAGGATTGTTTGAATGGTTGGTCATGTCGTTTGGGTTGACAAATGCACCAAGCACATTTATGATATTGATGAATGAAGTGTTTAAAGACTTCATAGGCAAATTTGTCATAGTATATCTGGATGACATACTAATATTTAGCAAGACGAAGGAAAAACACTTAAGACATTTGACCTTAGTGATGGAAAGGTTGCAGCAGGAGAACTTGTTGATAAATATGAAGAAGAGTTCTTTTATGAAGAAGGAGCTCATATATTTGGGTTTTGTGATCTCTTCAAATGAATTGAGGATGGACCCAGAAAAAGTGAGAGCGATCAGAGAATGGACGTCGTCAAGCAGCATATTTGAAGTAAGAATTTTCCATGGGTTAGCGAGTTTTTATAGAAAATTCATTAGAAATTTTAGTGGAATATGTGCACCCATGTTGGACACTGTGAAGAATAAGCACAAGTCCTTCAGTTGGACAGAGGAAGCTAAAAAAAGTTTCAAAGTGTTGAAAGAGAAGTTCACAGAGAATCCAATTTTGGTCTTACCAGATTTTGGAAAAACATTTCAGGTGAGATGTGACGCAAGTGGATTAGCTATTGGAGCAGTCTTGAGTCAGGACATTAGGCCAGTTGCTTATTTCAGTGAGAAACTAAATGATTCCAAGAAAAATTATTCCACGTGTGGAAAGGAATTTTATGCGGTGATTCAAGCTTTGAAAAAATGGAGACATTATCTAATTCCTAAAGAATTTGTCTTGTATAGTGATAATCATGCTTTGCAGTTTATTACTAGGCAAGAAAAGTTGAATAAGAAACATGCAAAATGGGAAGAATTTATGCAAAATTTTACTTTTATTATTAAACACATTATTGGAACTGCTAACAAAATCGCAAATGCTTTGAGCAGAAGGAGTTTGATTGTACAAGAATTCCAAGTGGAGACTTTGGGGTTCGAACACCTCAAGGAGATGTATAAAGAAGACGTTGATTTCAAAGAAGCTTATGAGGCATGCAAGAATCCTTTGTTGGGAGACATAAGCCCATGGACTGAATATTTGATCCAGGATGGATTACTGTTCAAGGGAATCCAATTATGCATTTTGAAGTGCTCAATGAGAGACAACCTACTGAAAGAGAAACATAGTGGAGGTTTAGCTGGACACTTTGGTCACAATAAGACATTTGCACAGTTGAGAAATTTGTATTATTGGCCGAGCATGAGAGCAGAAGTGAAGAAGTTCGTGAACAAATGAAAAAATTTCCAGTATGCAAAAGGAAGACAACATAACACTGGTTTGTATCAGCCATTACCGATTCCAGAGAGGTCGTGGGATGCAATCAGTATGGATTTTGTTCTGGGATTGCCTAGAACTCAAAAAGGGAGTGATTCCATATTTGTTGTGGTAGACAAATTCTCAAAAATGGCACATTTCATACCATGCCAGAAGACAAGTGATGCCACGCACATTGCCAATTTGTTTTTCAGAGAAGTAGTGAGACTACATGGATTGTCGAGGAGCATAGTTTCAGACAGAGACACCAAATTTGTAGGACACTTTTGGAGGACTCTATGGAAGAAGCTGAGAACGAATTTATCCTTTAGTTCAGCATATCACCCTCAGACATATGGATAGACTGAAGTAGTAAACAGAAGTCACAAAAACCTATTAAGAAGTTTAGTCACTGAGCAAAGTCAACAATGGGATCAGATTCTGGCACAAGCAGAAATTGCATTCAACAATTCAGTGAATAGGAGCACAGGGAAAAGTCCATTTGAAATTGTGTATGGCATACAGCCAAGAGGGATTACAGAGTTGAGATATTTGAATAAAGATGAGTTTAGAAGTGTTGGAGGAGAGGATTTTTCAACAGAAATGCAGAAAATCCATGACAGAGTCAAAGAACAGCTACAGAACAACAGTCAGAAATACAAGAGCAAAGTTGATCAAAAGAGAAGAGAAGTTCAATTCGAAGTTGGAGATGAATTTTTAGCTCATTTGAGAAAAGAGAGGTTTCCAAGGGGAGCGTATAACAAATTGAATATGAAGAAGATAGGACCATGCAAGATTCTCAGAAAATTCGCAGCCAATGGTTATGAGATTGAGTTGCTAGACAATGTTTGGATATCATCGATATTCAATGTTGCAGACCTGTATCCATACAGGAAAGATGAAGCAGGAGAATCAGATGACCAGAAAGAAATTCAGTGGGAAGAGCAATTTCCCACTGCAGAAAAACCTCAGATGGAGAAAATTAATGAACAGAGGGATGGAAAGAAAACCAGGAGAAAGACATATTCTGAATATTTGGTGAAGTGGAAATATCATCCAATGGAAGATGCAAGTTGGGTCACAGAACGTGATATTTTGAAGCATGGAAAGATAGTGCAGGAGCTCATGGACAGGATTCCATGAAAATTTTTAACCAGAGGAGTATGATGCAGGAGCATCGCCTTCAAAGTCAATAGTGCATGCATCGAAGAAGACAAATGACATCTCAGCAATGACAGAGTTTCAAATCAAGCATTTAACTCAGAATTTAATCGGTTGTTGAGATATTTTTGTAAACAACATTTTAAAATGTAACTTGTTTGTAAAGTCTTGAAGGACTGTAAGAAATGCAGATATGGAGTGTCGACTCTATCTGGCAATAACCAGTAGTTATTGTAATAGGACAGAGTAGGTAATAGCTTTGAATTGGAAATGATAGATTTCAGAACAGGACGAGAGAGCTCATGGAGTCGGTCCTTAGATAGTTTTCTAGTATTGTATTGTAACATAGAGAATAGAGAAAGTAGTAGAGCAGAGTAGAGTAGCATAAACACTATGTATTTTGTCTTTCATGAATGAATAGAACAGACATAAATTGTCCCAAATACTTGGACTGTGTTCATTTCATGTGTGATTGAATGAATGTTATTATGTGTGTATGATTTGTTACAATTCATTTCATGTATGAGTGTTCAAGAGGCTAACTGTATGAGTTCATGACAAAGCTGGTTGAGTTTCAATCATTTCTCTTTTGATACTTGTTTGCAAGGTGTGCATCTCGAACGCAAGGAGTTCATCGACTGAGTCTCGGATTGACTCATAGAGAAGTTCAGAGAGAATCAGAGAAACTCATATCAGGTGCAAGGTGTGCACAGCATCAAGAAGCCAACAAGATTTGAAGAACCAGTGCAGAAGAACACTAGGTGCGTAAGAAGCATTTTCTTTTCAAGAAAATCCTACGAACTGAGTTATTCGAAATCCCGAGAACGTAAAGTGTGTGTGGGAGATCGAAATCCTTTTAAGGATAGAAGCTCAAAAGAGATAACACTTTTCTCAAGCGTTGGCGAGATCCCAAAGATGGATTCATCGGGAGAACAAAGGTTTGGAACCTTTGAAAGAAGATAAATCTTCCAAAGTGTAGAGATATTAGAAGCTCAGGAGGAAGAATGATTGTGATCGTTGGATTATAGGGAAGAAGATCGATAGTCATCGGATCAGAAGAAAGTACTCGAACCTTAGTACTTCATGTACCAAGGAGAGAAGCTATCAGGGTTGAAACTTGATATTTTCGAAGTCTAGAGGCCTAGAATAGAGTCTCGACTATCTGGTCGGTGAGATAGATCTGAGCTGTCAGATCCCTGGAGGCGAAGACTAAGCATCGGATCGCCAGAAGGAATCACAGTCATTGGTTGTTGGAAGCTCAGAAGGGAGAGCATCTTGAGACTTGAAACTCCCGATGCATGGAGAGTCGAAGCATATCAGAACCGTTGAAGCCAGGAGGGTACATGTCAGTATCTTAGAAGATCTGGAGGAAGGTGGAAGTTGAGACTTGAAATAAACGAAACGCGGACAGTCGAAGGGTTGTGAGTCGTTGATCTGTGAGGAGGCACTTGTCAGCAGATCTCGTACTATGGGAAAAGATGAAGTAAGTTTTAAATTTGAGAACTGAAAACATCGGAGCACGGAGACCCGAAGTCCCAGAATAAGATTTGGATCGTTGGATTCAGAGGACATGCGGCAGCAGATCAACATTTTGTTGATTCGCAAAGCAAAAAATTCAAAGGGAAGATTTGTGAGAATCCGTGAAACGCGAACTTGTGAAATCATTCTAGCTGTTGGATCTGGGGTGACAGGTGGCGTAGATCCACACACATCATAGATTTGAGCTTTGGGAGAATATGAATGGATGGTGGAAACTCTCAGAGGGAGAACCGCCGACGCGATCTAGACCTTCAAATCGTAGGAGAATTGAAGTTGTTGATCCGTGGAAAAGTAATATCGGTCTTTTGGGTATCGAGTGAAGGGAGATAAGTTGTATCGTAAACCCCCGATCCGCGAAATCCCAATGCGCTCAAAGGATGAGCCCCAGGTCATGGTGAGTGGTCACGTGGGGAAGGATAAGGGAGGATCTAGCAAGTGCTAAGCCCCTGTCAAGATTTTGGAGGTCAAAAGAGTCGGGGTGACTCGCATACAAAACACCCGATACACAAAATCACAAAATGCCTTTTGAGAGGCATGCAGTCATAGCCAGTGGTCGCATGGAGGGAACTCACACCCAGTGCCTGTTCATGTGTGTGCAGTTCATAGAGGACTTGTGTATTTGTTTAGTAGAGGTTCCAGCAGGGACCCGAAAGAGCTAATCCAGCTCAGTTTAGTGACGATCCAGTGATCGGGAGGTCGGCAGACCCTCTTGAGGTAGGGGGGATGCACCACCTCTCAAAGCGTTCATTTTAAACATTATCTAGAGAAAAGGAACGTTCTCATCAACCTATGGCAGCAACTCGACAACAGTTATGTGGAGAAACATTGAACATCTTAGGGCGTGAGAACCAAAGTGTTCAGTGGTCCAGAGCATATTCCTACTACTCATCCCCTTCTACCCAAAAGAAAGTAATCTAAACGTCTGTAATTGCACGTGCAGGTTGTGTCTCGGAAGTCTTCGACTATAAGGAGTTGGTCACCTGGTGCACCGAGAGATATATTCCAGGCCAGCAAATCATTTAGTTGCGGGATCATTCCCATGTATCTCTATCGCCTCAGGTATTTTGTAATATGTTGAGACTTCCCGAGCCAACGCTTACCTTCAAGGGAGAAGATTGCAGAGAATCATTAAATAAGCATGATAATGGGTTAGACCTCTTACCTGAATTCCTAGAGAACCTAGCAGTCGTTCCTGAGGACATCGCAAGATTGCAGGTTAGCTCATTCAAAAATCCTTTCCAGGAAATTTCTTGGTTGTTCACAAGGATAACAGGACAAGAAACTATAGCTAGCATTTCCCGCATGATTCTTTACATTCTATATTTTACGGTCAAAGAACAGGACATCTTCGATTGGGGAAAGTTGATTTCCATTGAAATCTCTTCCCAATTTTCTCAATCCAAGAAGGAGAAGAAATTATTTATGTCATCTTATTTGGTTTTCGTGATAGCACATCATTGTCAGTTCCTGAGATTATCTGTGTGTAAGAAGGTAAACTGCGAATTTGACCCGATAACCTTCAGGTATCAAACATTATGGAGGCACAAGGCCTCCCAGCATTTTTATGAAGTTTTTAATGATTTTGTCTCAGTTTTTAAAGGCTTATTGTTTGGAAAGGACACTCCCGAGATGTCTGACCAGATGAGTAAGTTCCTGGATAGGAATGGGACAATGGAACAAATGGAGAATTATAATGTCATAAGGATTTTCGGTTCCAAGGAAAATTCTTCCTTCCTTCCGTGCCACGTATCTAACAAAATGCTTTTTATTGAAATAGAAAGGTAGTACAACTACTGGTTGCATTTTTTCCATGAAAAGAGAAAAAATCAATTCATACCTCTGCCTTGGAAAGTTGGGGACTTCATATTCAGAAATATGAACAAGATTGATGAATTTGCAAGCCATTTCCACAACATGAATCTAATATATGCCTAAAGGGTAAAGGGTTCGACCCTAGCGGAATTTTTGTAGAACATCTACTGGAAATTGGCTTCGGCAATTCTTTATTAATGTTATTCTTAATGAAGATTGAGACAATGACTCAAGAACTCCTGCTCATGACACTGGCGACCTGGAAATGATACTCAACACCAATGAGTCATACAAAAAGAAAGGAAAAGGTCTGGGTGAGAAGAGTGCCTAGTCCCCAATTGTCACTCCAAAGAGTACAACATCTCGGAGCAGTGCTCCAAAGGCCTACCAAATTAAGAAGGTAACCCATAGTTCTTCAGGTGGAGGAGATAAGAACCCTCCTTTGAGAAAAAATGAAAGTTCCCACAGCCTTCCCTTGAGAAAGAAAAGAAAAAGCATTGTGCAAGAAGAGGAGGAACCTCGAGCCGAAAATGATATCGGCGACCTCTCCCTCAAGGTATGGAACTCGAGATTGACATCGAAAAAAAATTCCCCGCCACTAATCATCCTGAGGAAACGGCTCACCAAAATCCTCTAATGGAAATAATTGAGAGCGAGACCTTTGATGAATTAGAGTCTTTGTATTTCAGAGAGTTGTTTTTTACAGCGAGTCCAAAAATTTAATTATTGAGAAAAGAGATGTAAATAATAAAAAGGGGAAATCTCGTTCATAGGTTAACCTACGAAACATGCGGGATTCCCAAATTTCCCAAATTCACCAAGAAACTGGATATGCTCTAGACGATTCTATTGGAGGCCTTGAAGCAGAGAATGCCAAGTTAATGGAAAGAATCAAATAATTGGAGGAATCTTAAATGCCTCTTCCAGTACTTGCTAGTCCTTTAGCAATAATTGGGTCTACCACACCTGCAGCAAAACTAAAAGGATCTGCAAGCCTGCTCACATCAGCCAAGGGCTATGTGGAGAAGAACATTAAGAAAAGAATGGAATTAATTACAGAGGGTTGGGAGATTTCAAAGAGCATGGTCTCTTTTGGGACGAGGGAACATGCCTTCCATGAATATTTATAGGCAGATTTGAAAAAAAAAAAGGTTTTTACCTCGACGCGGTCATACCCTTCGGTTTTTAAAGTTACCAATATGACAGAGTTGAGAAGGAGAAGGATCTCCCTTCTCCGAACCGGATAAAAAAACTAAACGCATGATGGAAGGAAAAGGTTAAGAACTTGAATATTATTTTCCAAGCATGCAGCCAAGCCATCTCTAGGAGAGAAGAATTATTCAAAAAGTTGACTAAGATAGACCTATCCAGGAGCACCAATGAGGTCCAAGACCCAAAATTAATTCTCAACTCATTGTTCCTAACCAAGAAAGCCTTTGATGAACAAGTTGAGATCTTTAAAGGGTTATGATTTGAAATATTCTATGGCATTCTTGAGTATAGTGAAGATGATGTGGAAAACTAGCTAGTCGATTATTCAATGAAAAATCAAGATATTGAAGAAGCTTTGCGGAATATTTCTATTGATCTAAGGGACTTGGAGAGAGAGATTTTAAATATAAAAATCTGGCATGAAATCAACATGGCACCAATGAGAAGCTACATAGAGGAGTGGTTTAAAAAGACTGTCGACAAACTTACCGATGAAGGGAAAAAGGAAGTTGATATGATTCCTGTAACCATCGATGAAATCCATAAAAGGATATCAGCGAGCAAGTGACAAGTAGGAGATACCATCATAGTAATTTCATATTGATCACATATTTTTGTCTTTATCAAGTTCTTCATCCAATTACTCCACCTCTTTAAATAGAAAGGTTTAACCGAAGATTGATAATTTCCTTTTTCTTCTTACCAGGTCTTGTTGTCCTCTTCCACCCATTTTCTTCCTTCTACAAACTTCATTCTTATATATTTTTTCTTTATGGTCCATGGGAGCCCCAATCCCATTCATTATGACAAACGCATTTAAATTTCATAGAATATGTAATGAACTATATATTTTTTAGAAATTCCAAGAGAGTTATTTTGGGAACAATATTGACTGTACTTTGTAACCCAGATTTATGAATATAAATTATTTGAGGTTGATCTATCATTATATTTATTTGAGTTTCCCATGTATCACTCTGTCAAAGTTATATTATTCATGTGGATCATTTTATTTTACTTTTTTATGTGATCATAAATCTTTAGCCATACTATGATGGATGTAAGGAAATTTTGTTTATTTTCTTTAAATGTGTGAACGTGTGTGGTTCCTGATCCACTCTCAGGAACTTTATTTAAAAAAGAAAATAAAACATTTTCCATTTTGTTTATATTTCTACTTTCTTTTGATTTCCATGACGGACTTCTATAAAAGTCCCACATTCTGGAAATATCGAACAGAGGAGTGCCACCTCTATAAAAACGTAGGGGAATTGGTATCCTCGTGAGGTTGTCATTTTGGTCCTAACGGATTCAAGCATCAGCAACTACCGGACTTCTTCCAAGGGTTGATATCAATCTCTAAGGGTTGATATCAATCTAAAATATCACTCTCCAAGGGTTGACATCAATGACAACCAGCAATCATCACTCTCCAAGGGTTGACATCAATAACAACCAACAATCCAAACCAATTGTCCATCAACCTAATCCAACTTCTTGACAAACCGGCATAGAATCATTAACAGAGCATGTACAAATGTTATATAGGAAAAACTTTATCAAATAGGACCATCAAATAAAGAGCCTGCTTCACGGTGAAAATAGATGTCAAGCACCCACTTCACCAAAATTTTATATAGGAAAAACTTCATCAAATGGGGCCACCAAATGAAGTAATATCAAGGATAGGCTCCATCCCGATGCAATAAATTCTAAGCACCCTCTCCCCCATAATTTTATAACATTAAAAAATAGAAATTCCAGAAGATCTCTATAACAAAAATTTATCTTATTACAGACAAGTGACTATTGAGAGATGATGCATCAATTCTATTAATTCCAAAATAATAAGAAGATTCAAAGATGATGCCTTGGTTCTATTGATGCCAAAATAGAAAATTTAAAATTGGTCCCGTTGAGAAATCATACATAGGACTATGAAAGAGAACAATAAACATATCACTACATTACAATTTTTTTCAAATGCAAAATAAAACCAAAACTAAACAAATTCTAAACAATTATGAAAGAGAACAATAAGCATCTCACTACATTACAATTTTTTTAAACACAAAATAAAACCAAAACCAAACAAATGTAAAAAATAATAATAATTAAAATAAGAAATTGCCACTATAAATGCTTCTACAATAAAAAACAAATCAACACATTATTCAATTCCAGGATAAAATGCATGAGATGGATTATTAAAAATAAATAAACACACATTGGAGAATTTATATTGTACACCTTAATTCTAATTCGGTTGAAACCCTCAAAAACATACAAAATGGAATTTCTAAGTGTATTAACAAAATAAAACCCACAACTAGACACAAAAACTAATAAGACAGTCAATGATAAAAGCATACATTGACAGAATTCATAACAGTAGTGGATCTTAATTTTTTTATAAGATCGATAATTTTGGCCTTCATGTTGTTCATTGTTTTGAAAAAACCCCAGAAAATCCCAATTCTAGTAAAACAAATACAGAGAATAACGGTGTGAAATAAAACTCTTGCTCAAGTTGCAGGTAAAACTACAGAAAC
>ML781663.1:68034-100516 GCA_009831015.1 Picea engelmannii
TAATTCATCATTACGCTTAAAATATAAAAAGGGAATAAAAGTGAATGTTTTGGAACCAAGTGAAAAAACAAGAGTGGCATATCTAATCCCCAAACAATGTTTTCAACTAACATTGAATCATCCTTCTTTCCTAACCTACTTCCATATTTCATCCTATCTGTTAATTAATTGTAATAGTGTACATGTGTAGAGTATGTGTGCATAGGTAGCAGACACATAGTTTGTACATGTACCAACGATAAACAATCACTACTTCTAGTGCATAGACCCTATATGATCACACCAAGGCATGCAGAACAACAAATGTGTCATTTAGTAATTTTAACTAACTAACTAACTACAATAATTCATCATTACGCTTAAAATATAAAAAGGGAATAAAAATGAGTGTTTTGGAACTAAGTGAGAAAACAAGAGTGGCATATCTAATCCCCAAGCAATGTTTTCAACTAACATCGAATCATCCTTCCTTCCTAACCTACTTCCATCTTTCATCATATCTGTTGGACTAAACTGGTACGTCAACTATATTGACCTAGCTCTAGATAAAACTTGTAAGCGGAAATGTCATATATCTCGACCAAACTTTCCCAGCAGATAACTCACAGTCGTCATCACATGTCTAAGGAAGTATGACTTCACGCAACCCTCCCACGACTCTAAGTTTTGGAGGATACACAGTGAGAAATACCTACACCCCTCCTAATAAAATTAGGATCAATAGGATACTTGGTGGGTAATACCTCCACCCTTCCTAATAGAACTAGGGTCAACACCTTATATCAAACCATGTTGTGCAACTACTATTCTTAGAGTCATGTCATCAAACAACCACTTTGGGCAAGATGTGTGTCCTATCAAAACCATACTTACCACAAATCATAACAATATTTTGAATTATAAATTAAATAATAAGTACAACGTATAGCATACATTATCTTTTTGATGTCTACGACATCCAAGTTTTGGTTATCACATAGTTCATCAACCTGTAGGTTAATTCACCAATAACTCATATCCATACATATACATCATAATTTCATATTAGAATTCATATATGTATTGACGTTCAATTAAGAAATGTATATTTATTTTTATCATGGCTTGCATCTATTATGCATTCACAACATAACTTTGAACTAGTATCCATGTACCTAAATTCCACATTTTAATTTGCATGTTTAAACAAATCAAAGAGCTATCATCATCGTGAACATATAACAGTGAAAATAATATCATGCAACACATAATTAGGTCTAGATGTGCATATCTCAAATATCTATGCCAATCTAACTGAGCCCAAAGAAATGTTAAGAATTGAATTACTAAGATGAGTAAACAACAATGTTCTAACTGCCTATGGCCAAGATATGGGGCATTACATTCTCATATGAGTTGAGACAAGTTAACTGTTGTAAGGCACAAAACTTGTACATGATATACATCACGCTGAAACAAAACCAAATATTATCAATAGATTATGGTATCGTGGCTCAAGTGCTAGGATGTGGAGTGAAACTTTGACTCAAACTATGTAGAATTTAAGAGCATTAGATACTCTAATGTAGGGCACAAAACGTGTACATGATATACATCACAATGAAACAAAACCAAATATTATCAATAGATTCTGGTATCGTGCCTCAAGTGCTAGGATGTGTGGTTTGAAACTTTGACTCAAACTATGTAGAATTTAAGAGCATTCGATACTCTAATGTATCTTGCACTAGTTAATAGAATCACAAAGTTAATCAGATTCAAACTTATGTAGAATTTAAGAGCATTAGATACTCTAATGTAGGGCACAAAACTTGTACATCATATACATCACAATGAAACAAAACCAAATATTATCAATAGATTATGGTATAATGCCTCAAGTGCTAGTGCTAGGATGTGGTTTGAAACTTTGACTCAAACTATGTAGAATTTAAGAGCGTTCGATACTCTAATGTTAATAGAATCACAAAGTCAATCAGAATCGAGTACTTGACGGCATAACATTGCCTTACATTAGCCAAATTAAAGTGACATCAAAGATAACTATAATATGCTTGACTGCACCGTGAATATCCACAAACATCTATTCTACATTCTTCATACCAACAAGAAAAATCACAATTACAATCGTTTACCATAACAATTAAATCACGGATAAAGTACATATTTATGAATCTAAAAGGCACGTATAATGGGGTAAAGCCCAAATGTAACGATACATGCTAAAGTTCAAATTAGAACTGTCAAATTTCAATCCATAAACTTGTAATATTTAAAAAATGCCAACTCAAAATGACTTCATTTCACAAGGCATCGCGAACAGCAATCCGGCAAACAATGGCATCAGCCAAAGATGAGATCCCAAGTTCAAGAGATGATACCTTATAATGCTGCAGAACACATCAAGTGCTGTTAAGTAATAATATAATTGAAATAAAAGACACTCTTGATCAAGTGGTTATAAACCACAAACCTTTTGTATCTGGGCCTTGTCAGCTCTTATTGGCAACTCCGACAAACTTATTTCTGTTCCATGAATCAGCCTCCTTGTAGCCTCCAACTGTTGGGAGAAAAAAATTAACATTAATTGTAAGGAAATAAAGTTGTGGCATCTGATTTTCTATGCAAACACTAACTAGGGAAACATAAAGTAAGACAAGAACTAAGGAACAGAACCTTCAAAAAGGAAATAATCTGCAGGAAGTGCATGATAATGTTATAGCGTTAGGCTGACATGATGGAAAGAAAAAGAATACAGGCTCCATGCAAACTACAATCAGATAGGAATAGATGTCACATTTTTTCGTAAACCACATCTATATTTTCAAATTGAGGTTCACTGGATCTACCTGTAACTGCAGAGTTATTACAAAATTCAAACAAGACCTCGCTTTTACCTTTATTCAAAAAACAAAAATTCAAGCAAATATGTATTTCACAGCTCATTTTCCATCATAAGTGGCTACAGGAAAAAGCCAAATATGTTATGCTTGTCATGTAGCTATTGCTCATCAAATATTTTCTTCAAGTCCTAAATGGGGATGAAACAGCACCAGTAAACAATTTTCTTTATTGCCAGCCATAGAAGAGAAAACCAAATCAGAATGCACTTTGAAAGTACATTTATCGATAGAAAAAAACTATGGAAGAGAACCGTGATATGAGCTTGAGGTTCCAAAAGTTATAAAAGCTAAAGTTCCCCATAGACCCCACCAGCTTATGTTGTAAGTGATGAGGGTCAAAGAATACTGTCATGGCCTAGGTTATACCATTATTGTACACAGGACTAATGACTAACGAACAAGTAGCTGAATTTGTCTATAACATAATTGAGGCGTTTGATGCAGAAAACAGGATCTACATGTGTTAGAAGGCACCCCTGATTTGACACTATCAAGAAGGTGCCATTCGGGGCATTGACACCAAGTTTCCAAGTAGGTAGGACCCCATAAAAGGTGACGTTTTACAAGTACTTTGGCCAAGAGCATATCCAAAATCAAGTAAATCCTATAAGTATTGCCTCTGCTCCTCAGTTCATCATCTTTCATTCTTCTCTTGTGCATCAGCAAATACTACTAACTTTCATACATCTTTAGATATTGAATAACCTCCTCCTATAAAGTTGTGTTGCATTTATATACGGTTTCCTGAATTTATGGTTGATCCTTAGTAAATTTTTGAGTTGTAAGGAAACCGACACCCATCTAACTGCAACAACATGCATTTACAACCAAATACTGGGGCTTTCTAAGAGAGCAGATGGCATAATTTAGCAGCAAAGTACATCTGAGGGGAAAAAACCTGTTTTTATGTAGAAAATTTTACAACATCCGGCATTTACAACATATTCTTGATAGAGATAACCTTCTTTGGGACTGCAGCCTACCAAACTCAGGGTCCATGGCCCTAATGTTGGGGATATTTGGATTGCAACCTGGCACAAGTGTGATTTCAGCATACCGAGGTACATTTTGGCCGCTGAACAGTTGAAGAGTAACAGGGATAACTGAAATTCCAATTGGGTCATGAGTGAGGAGTTGTACTATTGAGCACAACCTTGCTTGTGATAACCTTTTGGGGTGATGAGCTTTGCAATGTTAAGTTTCAACAATCATGTATATTTTGACAGGGTGGAATCATTAAAAAGCTAAGATAAATTGAAAGACTGAATCTTTATGGGTCCTACTCAACATTACCGATAAAGAGAATGGATATTTAGATCAAAATAATCACAAATGAATTGATCCAAACTGATTCCAAATATCATTTGGAATCAGGAATCCCTCTTAACATTTATAGAACTGAAATACCAAATTGGAACAAATGGATTCAATATAAGATTAATGGGCCTTTTGAAAATGCATTCAATAAATTGTGTTCAATGAATAGGTCCAGTCACAATTTAAAGGTTTTTGATGCAATACTTGTGATGACATGGCACTGACCTTTACAGGGTCTACATTGGAAGGTTGAGCTGCCCATATAGCTTTTCTTACATGTGCAAGGACAGTCCATTGAATAGGCAATGTATAACCTAATTATCAAATTCCAGTGGTTTGAGTGGGCTGGAGTAACAGGAGTCTTTGCTAGGCTCTTGATCCAGTGAGCCTAAGGCTCTGAAATATGTTGAAAGAAAGATGCATCAACCTAGTCGATCTTGATCTAGAGGAATCTCACAAGGCTAGTTATCTGAGAGCAACGGCCTCTTGGAGATCGAGAACTAAACACCTTGGGTCCAAGTAACAGAAAAATGTAGCAAGGGACCTTCCTAAATCTCTATATAAGTAGTGCAATCTCCCTCAGGTCTTTTAGTACATGGGGCATCTGAAAACGAAGTGCTCTTTAATCTCAACCTCCTAAAGAGAACAAAACTAACAAATCCTATCGAATTTTGGGATGTGGGGAATAATTTCAACCCACAACTAGTTAGAGCAAACCATCGACTGACTAAGGGTGGTCCTAAGATCATGTGACCAGTGCCATTAAACATAATCTAGGTGCACAATAAAACCATCAACCAACTGCAAGAAATGCTCAAAGTATAAGACCATCTTGGGACCAAGAGGCTGAAGTGGAGATGCCCAAGTAACCTAGATGTATTCCATAATTGCCTTATTAATTTCCCCATTTAGGGTAGAAGGTTGTTGGGGACATCCAAGGAGTACCTGTAGGAAGGAAGGGAGACATTCAATGGAGACGTCGATAGACTTGAAAAGAAAAACAGCCTCAAAAGACCAACACCACCTTCGCCCTAGGAGACCCATGGAATATTTCCTCTGAGGAATGGAGGGATAAACATAAGCACTTATATCATCCAGAGGCTGAGTGACCTAAAAGTCAAAGCTTGTGAAGAAAAGAGAGAACCCTAAATATGCTCTCAAGAGAAAGGGGGTGGGCCCAAACTCAACCTAGCCAATGTTTTGAGGAACAGTCTGTCTGCAATGGATCATACACAGGAGCATAATTGCTTTGACTCTCTCCACCTACACCTAATAAACAAGGTATAGGATGGGGCCCCAAACCTCAGAACCATAGAGAACAATGGGTTTAATAATCATGTCAAAGAGGTGCATCTTTGAGGGGATATCCAGAAAGTATGTAGTATGTACTATGTATAGAGATGTATAACCCTTATTAAGTTACAATTGAGATGTTAGCCCCAATATGAATGTAGGACTAATAAATTGAACTCCCAAGTAAGTTGTAGATCATAGTAATCTCAAATCCGCTCCCTCTTGAATAAGAAATGAAACACAAAGAAAGTAATCATAGTGGTATCAAAAACCATAATCTTAGTCTTGCTGTGGTTAACCACAAGCTACTAGTGACCACAAAATCTAGCAAGGGCATCAACCTATCTCCATAAAACCTAGAGAGAGGATGCTAAGTAGACCCAATCGCCAACAAAGAGAAGCACTGCAATCAAGACATGGCATAAGGTACAACCATCATCATCATGTGTTTTCCCTAGTGAGACCCTCGATTTCATCAATGTAAATCCCAAATAAGTCAAGGAGAGGAGGCATCCATGTTCAACTCCAATAGTACTACTATTAAAATCATAAGGACATGGGTTGTTCGAAATTGACACACAACTCATAAAGCCCCATGATGGAAACAATGAAAGACATAGAGATGTTAATATCACACAATCACAAAAACAAAGTGTGACTCGAAATGAATCAAAGGCCTTTTGAAAGTCACAAAACAACAAAAACCTTGAAGGATCGATTTTCTTGTAATCTCTCCTAAAACCTACTTGGCATCTCAATATAAATTTACCTCTCTACAACTTCTCAGAAAGCAACATGTATAGGACCATAGCATAAAGCATGGAAAAGTATGCCACACTCCTTCATTGCACTCAGAGTAATAAGCCACACTATAAATTATTAGAAGTAGATAAAGTTAACCTAGGAGTAGCTACTAACCTTTGGAAACTTTATTTTGATGGATCTAAATCACAGGAAGGAGCAGGTGCTGACTACAAATTGATTGATCTAGCGGGTAACAAAATTTTAACTTCATGTAGACTAGAATTTGAATGCACCCATAACAGTGTTGATACCTTTACCTTCTTTTGTACGAGCATGTTTCTTTTGCAGGCCCTTTCTTTTAAAAATTCTCTACCCATGTGGATGAGGGGGAATTTTCCTTGTCAACATCTCAATCCTCCTGCACACACACCGGACAAAAGCATAGTGATGCAGAGGCAGGGAAAACTTCGCACACACTGATTTGCGATCCCAATCTTCCTGCATCCTAGAGATTTGGACTTAGTCTATTCTCCTAATACCTTTGAATCTCATGTGGAGAAATAACACTTGACCTTGATGATTACAGCTGCGTGAGACATCCTCCAGGACACAGACTAATTGAGTCGACCTGAGAGAGAGCCCATGAGCTTGGTGTGTGGTTCCTATCTAAGACAAAACTGGAACGTAGTGATGGCCTCCTCCTTACAGAGAGTTGAGAAGAACTCCAGATGATTCTCCTGTGAGATGCAGTGAGATAGAGATATGGACATCCCTATGGATGTGCCCCCAGTGGCTGAGCAATAGTGAGTGTATGAGATCCCTTGCTATATTGTTCAAGAGTCAGACTTACCTGTAACCCTATTTGTAATGTAAAGTGTACAGGTCGACCCCACCTTAATGTAAAAGATAATTAATGTAAAAATAATTGATGTAAAAGATAATTAATATGGTAATTATTAATTATATTTTAAGTTATTGAGGTCGGCCCTATTGTGCCAATAGACACGTCATTTGATGTGACAAGTCTTATACAAATAAAGGTAAATCCCCATTGAGCAAACACACTTATCATTGTGTCATCTCATGATTTCAGAAGTTGTGGTCTGAAATTATGAGAATTACAACACCCTCTTGTGTGCTAGGTTTGGTGATGGTGTGGGAGGCCTTTCTCTTGAAGAATATAGCAAAGGATTGGCTAGGTCTTCTTCCCTTGTTGAGAAGGGTTTCCCAGGATACTTCTTGTGTTCTTGTGCATGGTTATTCTTCTTGTGATCTTGGTTTGCTGCAGTAGTTATGGTTCAAGTAAAACTAAACAAAAAATTTAAAGAGAATACATGAGCCATAACTCATTGAAAACTTAACAGACCTTTCCTCTTGCATCCACCCTTCCTCCTGCATCATACTGTTGAATTTTCACTATGCTAAGCTCAAGCATGAGGTTTATTTCATTTTAGCATTTACTTGAACCATAAACAAATGCAGCTACACCATTCACAAGTGTTGCAATAACCAAGATCACAAGAAGAAGTACCATGCACAAGAACACAAGAAATATCTCGGGAAACCCTTCTACTCAAGATAAGAAAACCCGGCAATCATTTGCTATATAATCAAGAGAAGATCCCCCAACCATAAAACCCTAATGCACACAAGAGGGTGCTCTACAACCTTGAAACTTGCGCCCAAGAGAGGTGTGCACTTCAGCCCTAAAATGTACTTGCTGAAATTTCCAAATGACAAGTGACAAGTGGGTGAGTGTGTTTCCTCAATGGGGAAATCACCTCTATTTATACTAGACCAGACACAGCAATAGGTGTGTCTGTTGGCACAACAGGGCCGACCTCAATAACTCAAAAAACAATTAATTATTACAATAAACCTTAATTATCTTTCACATATGGTGGGGTCGACTTGTACCCTTTACATCACAATTAGGGTTACAAGCAAATCTTGCACTTAGACAATATAGCAAGGGATCCACACGTCCACTAGTGCTCAGCCACTAGGGACACGTCCACCTGTGCTCGGCCACAGGGACGTCATACTCAACAGAATCATCTAGAGTACCACATCGTCTCAACTCTCACACAGAGGAGAATGATAGACCCATCACATGAGCACACCCAACCACTGGGGGACGACTCAACTCTCACAGAGGAGAACGATGCCCCACCACTGGGGGACGACTCAACTCTCACACAGAGGAGAACGATACCCCATCACGTGGGTATGCCCAACACTGGGCTCCCTCTCAGGTCGACTCAACTCAATCACAGAGGAGAACGTATCCTGGAGGATGTCTCACGACGCTGCAATCATCAACACTCCCTCTCAACTAGGGAGGCATTCTCCACCAGGCCAAGTCTCTCACGGAAGTACTCGAACTTCGTCCTGGCAAGCGGTTTGGTGAAGATATCTGCAATCTGCTCATGTGTAGGAAGGTATTGCACGTGTACTGCTTTCCTATGCACCATGTCTCTGATATAATGATATTTTATGTCAATGTGTTTCAATTTACCGTGAAACACAAGATTCTCAGAGAGCTTCAAACAGCTTTGGTTATCACAATGAATAATGGTAGAATCCATCTCATGATCAAATAAATTTGTCAGGACCTTGCGAAGCCACACTGCTTTGCGGACTGCCACACTCAATGCTATATACTCTGCTTCTGTGGTACTCAAAGCCACGGAGCTCTGTTTCCTATTGCACCAGGAAACCATGGCAGACCCCAAGGTAAAACAACAACTGGATGTGCTCTTTCGGTCCACTGCGCTCCCTGCCCAATCTGCATCGGCATATCCCTGCAATCTCATGTCTACACTGGAGGCATATCTCAAGCCATATCCAATTGTGCCTCGTAGATATCTCAATACATGCTTCGTTGCTATCCAGTGAATCTATCTCGGCTGACTCATGAACTGACTAAGTACATTCACTGCATAGCATATATCAGGTATGGTGTTAACCAAATACATCAGTGATCCAATCAGCTGTCAGTATAAATGTGGATCAATCTTGCCTGAATCAGTAGAAGCCTCATTCATTTTCTTCAAATCCATCACCATCGGTGTAGGCATGGATTTGCAATCTGTCATACCGAACTTCTTCAATATCTTCGTTGTATATTTTCCTTTACTCGGGAAAATCTCATCAGTCCTCTGCCATACTTCTAGTCCCAAGAAGTAGTGCATCATACCCAGATCCTTCATCTCGAATTCAAAAGTCAATGCTCGCTTGCATTCAGCAATAAGTCTTTATGAACCGATGAGGAATAAATCATCTACATACAGGACCAAGATCAGGCACTCGTCATCAACAATGTGATAATATAGGTTTGGGTCAGCAACACTCTTGCTGAAGCCCAAACTCATCAGGAATCCATCCACCTTCTCGTACCAAGCACGAGGTGCCTGCTTTAGTCCATACAAGGATTTCTTCAACCTACACACATGATATTTCTCGTCATGTATCATGAATCCCTCTGGTTGCTCGATGTAAACTTCTTCCTCAATCTCACCATTGAGAAAGGTTGTCTTTACATCGATCTGATGTAGTTTCCAACCAATGGATGCAGCTAGTGCAATGATAGTACGGATGGAAGTGTATCAGGCTACTGGAGCAAATGTCTCCTCATAATCAATTCCCCCTGCTTGTGAGAATCCTCTGGCTACAAATCTCGCTTTGTATTTCTCGACACTTCCATCAGTTGCATGCTTGATCTTATAGATCCACTTGGAGTCACTACAAACTTCCCTTCTGGTCTCGGAACAATATCCCACACATCATTCTTCATGATGGAATGATACTCTTCTGCCATGGCATCTTGCCATACCTGCTGACCTGTTGCTTCTCCATGACAAGAAGGCTTAGTATCAATGATGTAGCTCATGGCTGAAAAATAGCTAGAAAATCTCTTTGGTTTCTTGCTCTCTCGGAATGTGCCTCGAGGAGCTGCATGTCCCTCTGCCGCCTACAGAGTTTGTCAAGCCCAAGCAGGCCTTTTATGGCCTACTTAAATGTCTCTGGGGACATCAACTAGATCAACTAGATCAACTGGAATAACTGGATCGACTAGAACAATGGTTGTCTTCCTCTGAACTGCTGAAGGGGGATAAGGTATTGTCTTGCTGTCAATCTCCATCTGAGATTCTTTGGATCTTCGAAAGGTTATCTCCTCCTCAAAGATGACATCTCTGCTCACCTCAATCTATCTCTGACCAGGGATGTAGATCCGGTATTCCTTCGAAGATTCACTGTATCCCACAAATGTACTCTTTCTGCCTAAAGGGTCTAGCTTGGACCTCTTCTCTTTAGGTACATGAAAATACACTGGACACCCAAATATCCTTAAGTGTCCAACCTCAGGCTTCACTCCGGTGAAGGCTTCTTCGAGAGTCATATTCTTCAAAATCTGGTGAGGACTCTTGTTATAAACGTATACTGTTGTGATGGATGCTTCTGCCCACAGAATCATAGGTAGACTCTGATCATGTATCATTGCTTTGGTTGCCTCAATGATGGTTCTGTTCTTCCTCTCTGCAACCCCATTTTGCTGAGGGTTATAAGGAACTGTGTACTCCCTCTTGATCTGTACCTCAATACAGAAATCACTTAAATCCTTGGAGGCGTATTCTCCTCCATTATCTGATCTTAGTACCTTGATCTTCCTTCCGGTCAGGTTCTCAACCTAAGCTTTGAATTCTTGAAATCTTGCAAGGACTCCATCCTTGGTCTTCAAGAAATAAATCCATGTTTTTCGAGAGTGATCCTCTATGAAGAGCACATAGTACAAATATCCATTCAAGGAGGCAACAGTCATTGGTACACACATCTGAATGTATCAAGTCCAAGATTCCCTTGGATCTGTTGTCACTGCTCAAGAAGGACCCCTTGACATTCTTGCCAAGAGCACAACCTCTGCAAACACCTTTATGTTGAACCTGTATCTCTGGAAGGCATGTTACCATCTTCCCTAGAGTTGGAAGGGCTCTATAATGAATGTGAGCAAGTCTCCTATGCCATAGCTCACTCAAGTTGATAGTATCATGTAACAGGGCCTGGACTGGTCAGACAGTCAACCTGTATAAGTTGTTTTCTCGAACACCAATTACTCTGGCAGAATTTATATGTGAGTCCTTGTGCCATGCAAGAAGTTTTCCTTCAAAAAAGGTAACCCTGTAGCCTTTATCCTCTAAGGCAGAAATGGAGACAAGGTTCCTTTTCATCCCAGGTACATATAGTACCTCACTCCACTGAAGAGGTATGTCGGAATCTAGTTGGAATGTAGAAGTTCCAACCCCTTTCACATTATATCTGGCATTGTCTCCAAGTACAACATGTAGACTGGTCTCTTTCTCAACAAGATCTGAGAGATGATCTCTATAACCGGTCATGTGCCTGGAGGCACCACTGTCAATTAACCAAATATCATTATCAGTAGGGACCGTACCTGAGTGCTGATATGAAT
Organism: Picea engelmannii; assembly: GCA_009831015.1. Lineage (NCBI taxonomy): Eukaryota > Viridiplantae > Streptophyta > Pinopsida > Pinales > Pinaceae > Picea > Picea engelmannii. The sequence goes on from ML781663.1 coordinate 79,762, forward strand.
AAGAAGGCTTCATCTTTGATGTCTTCATCTCTCTGATGTGGTTCTGGAACAACATTAGCAAGTTGTCTTTCTTCATCGGTAGCGGACTCTGGTAAGGTCTTTTGCATTACATTCAATAGGTCAACCTCTTCAAGGGTGATCTGAAGTCTTGACTTCCAGGAACTAAAGTTGCTTGATGCATCAAGCCTATCTTCCACCAAGGTTTTGTTCCTCATGGTTTGCAGATTCTTCCACAAACCCTTAGCAACTAGGCTAGGAAACCTAACGGCTAGGATAGGCTAGCAATCTTAGGTTTCGTTGGGCTTAAGAGAACGTATCCTGGAGGATGTCTCACGACGCTGCAATCATCAACACATACATCTTGCATTCCGCACTAGTATGCCCGCTCCCGCATCCCGCATTCCGCATAGGGCATGACTTATATTTTTGAGGCAATCATAGTACATCTATCACGCATCTTTCACATGATGAGAATGGTTGTTAATTAATGAGAATTAATTTTCACACATTTCCCCCAAGTCTTGTGTACGCAAATGACAGTTACCATTTAATGAATGACATGCACCGAATGTACGAAGGGGCAAGTTTGAACGATGGAATTGACCCCTAATTAATGATTAGTCAGGTGCCTATCGGACGGAAAATCTAATTTATACACATAATCCTCACATTTACCTAAGCACATCGAAAGTGAAAGAGATGGCAAACAAGAAAAGGAAAGAGCCATTCTGTGGAGATATAGTGAACTCATTAGCCCGTGAAAGTCAAGAATTTCAGTGGTCTATCGCATATAAGTGGTATTATGAGCTTTTTCCAGAAGAGAAGCTTAGAAACAAAGTGTCGATGTCTGGAATAAGCCAAAGTTGGGTGCATGCCTAAAGTATTTGATTTCAAAGAACTTGTTGCGTGTTGTGCTAGTGGATTTGATCCCAAGCACAAACTGATCGAAGTGAAGGAAAGCGGAAGGACTCGTGTCCCTTTGACTCCAAACACCTTTAGAAGGATGTTTCAACTTCCAGCGCCGAACGGAGTCCTCAAACTCTCTGAGGCAGATTCTTTCCTGGACACTCAGGGTGGCAAGACGAGTTTTCTCAAGGCATTTTTGGTCCAACCCCCTGTCAAACACACTAGCACCAGTAAGATTAACATATGCATGTTGGCTCCGCCGTATAGGAAATCTGCAAGGCTTTTTGCACGACTGGTGGGTCGGGACTCAACTACTTATGTACCCAGGTATGTCTTGTACATCCTTCATTACTCAGTACAAGTAGGGGCAATTTTCGATTGGGCCCAGATTATCTTGAATGAGATTTCCCACCAACTATCAAACTTCATTCAAACCAAGAGGTTCTTCATGACCTCTTACCTTGTTCTTGCTTTAGTTTATTGTAACACGTTTGAAGGCATGCCCCCGAGGGGCAATGTCGATTTCAATGGGGACCCTGCTCAATTTTGGTACCCTGTATTATGGAAGCACAAAGCACCATTCCATTTCTATCAAGTCCAAGATTCTTTTGTTAGAGAGTGCAGAAGTATGCTCACCGAGATGGAACCAGCCAGGCTAACAGAGGCAGCCATAGGTTTTCTCGTGGGGAAGGAAGTATGTATATTTGAAGAAGAATTCACATCCATAAGATTCTTTGTCTTTGAAGGGAAACCCTTTCTTCTTCCTCGTTGTGTTTGTGATAGATTTCTTGTTTATGAACTATGTAGATAATACAGAATGTGATCCATGTTTTTTGATTAGAAAAGAGGAAGCGGCAATTCATCCCCATGCCTTTGAAAATTGTTGATATTTCAGTTAAAAGTTCATCTAGCGTGGCTAAGATGGTTGGATTCTTTCATTCCTTCAATATGAAAGAGGTTGAAGCACGCAAGGGCTTTGATCCTAAAGGTGTTTTCATGGCTCACATGGTTTCAATCGGCTATGGTTCAGGTTTTACTAAGCTGGAGGAAATCACAAAGGGAGTCGACAATAACGAAGATACACATGTTGAATCCAAGGTGGTAGCCACAAGTAAAACTACTCTGAAGAAGAACAAGCAAGTCACTCGCGATGATGCAAATACATGGGCAAGTTCAAACATTTGTGCAAAGAAGGTCCCTCTACAGGAAGAAACCAAACAGCGTCAACATAAACAGAGAGGTAGATCCACAACTAGTGTCGATGGTGGTTTTGTTCATCACTCCCATAAGAGTTCTTCTTCCGGTCACAAAAATCAGAAAGCTAACCTAGAAGGAAGAGAGAATAATGAAGGGTGTGCAGGTGATGGAGATGACAAGGACCCCCCTCGACATCAATTAGAGATAACCCATACAGTGACTTCTCTTCCAAAGAGAAAAAGAAATCCAGATGGAGGTAACACTTAAGACCCTGGGGGTTTGGAAGCAAATATGGAAGATATGGAATTCAATGAGGTAAATGAAGTGCTCGCATGTGCCGCAATGCAAATAGCTAAAAGTAAACTAATCATAGAAGAGTTGGCTCGGGAGGGACCAACTATTTTTGAGGAAAATTATGTGACTTTGCATCATGCTAAATATGATAAACGATCTAGGAAGCTGCAAATTGAGAGAGTCAATCTGAAAGACAAAAGAGTAACAGGAAAGTGGAGCTCCGAGATAGAGGTTAAAGGTTTGAGGCCCTCAAGGGTTCTCAGATTTCATCAAGCCACGGGTGAAGCATTGGCTCACTCAATAACTGAATAGGAGCTAGAAAATGCAAAATTGAAGAAAAGTATAAGGGAGCTCGAGGCTTCTCTAGGCCCGAGGCCATTATTTGCAGAGCCTTTGTCTATAATGATCCCGGATGAATTTCCTGAAGAAGTGACCAAATCAAGCTCCAAGGTCACAAAGGTTGCTCAGAACATAAATAAAAAACTTGGCATATCCTAGAAGCTTGGGAGATTGCTATGGAGGTAGGTATCATGACATGAAGAATCCTTTCCTTTAAGGAATATTTGCAAAAGGATTTACAGAATGATGAACATTTTTATAAAAACGCAGTGAGTACCATTGTGGCAAGAATATCAAGCATGGATGAGCTTACAAGGAAAAAGCAAGATTTTCCTTCTAAAAATAAACTAAAGCAAATACAGGCAGGTTGGCTCGAGAGGATAGATACCCTTCGATGATTGATCACCAATTGTGACACTCTTGAAGGAAGGAGAAGTGTTGTTTCTAAAGGTGGTTGATATTGTGAAGGAACTCGAAGGTCCCCCCTTGATAAGGGATTCATAGTCGGGTGGGGAACTTAGTTTGATGACCTCACGAATTTCCCAAAAGATGAAATTAGACGTTGGCTAGTCAGTTTCGTGAACGAGAATGAAGACCAAGCGATTATTGCACAACAGCAGAGCGCCACGTTGAAAGGAATTGAGGACGAGTTGTTTGGGCTTAGGCTTAAGCGGGACATAACTGTAGTGTCATTACGAGATTATATTCAAGAATGGCTAAAGGATGCATTAGAAGCTAAGTCACAGGGTTAGACGAACTTAAAGCTTGGGGTTTGAAATTTGCCAAACCTTAAAAAAAAAATCCAATTCGTTGAGGTTCGTCGAACCTCAATGAATTCGAACCCCAAGACGATATTTTGTCGAATTTTTTTAAGGTTCGTCAGTTAGGGTTTTGTGACTTGTCGTTTAGTTGTTTCACATTAAAAACACCTCCGCCCACCGCACATGGAATTACATGAATGGCCAAGTTCATTAACTACTCTAATCCAATCCCATAAACTAACTACTCTCCCTTTACCTTCAACTTTCAAGCAAGCAGGTGAACGAAGGTAAGTTCATGAACACTACCTTCTGTTGTCATGTCTGGCATCATGCTTTTTGTGCCATGTTGTTTTAACAAGAAAAACTTTCGTTAATGATTGTATTTGAATTTAGACAATACATATTCTTTCATATTTCTTGCAAAATATCTTGACATTTTCCTCATCCTACGGTGACAAGCGAAAGGACACGAATGGCCAGGTTCATTAACTACTCTGATCCAATCCCATAAACTAACTTCTAGACATTTAGGTCCAATGTCATTGTTTCTCCAGTGGAAGCTATATCTGAAAGTTTTGGCATTCTAGAAGCAAATTTTCTGAAGCAAACCATCCAAACTGGTATAGCCTCTACCACAGTTGCAAAAATATTTTAAATTGATGCCTCACTCTAATAGACACCTTTTTATTATTGTGTAGGGCCTTCCTCTTCTTTCTACATTCAAGAAAGTTGTCATGACAATGTTTGGGATTGAGTACATTTTGCCAAAATGTGCAAAGGGATGTTAAATATGTCCCACCTATCAATGAGAAAAACCCTGACATGTGAGATGAAGCCTACATGGATGATATTATTTCTTGCATTCTCCCTCTCTAAGATTTTTGTTCCTGCCTCTATTATGCTAGGACCTACACCCTCCTTTTCACCTCCAACCAGCCTTATACATTAGACAAAGAAATTGATTGTTAGTCTTTATCTATCTATGATTATGTGAATAACATATAGATAGAGTAATGTTTCTAAATGCAATTATATATGGTTTGTTTCCATTGCAATACAAACAATTTATTTGGTTTTGATGCAGAAACATTTGCCATGGCACCTCCAAAATCAACAACAAAGGGATGGAAACATGTGGAGAAATTGGATGGGTCCAACGGGAAACATATGAAATGCAGATTATGCAATGCTGAGTTTGTTGGGTTTTTAAGAAGAGTGATGGACCACTAACTGTCTATTAGTAATGGTAAAGGAGGTGGTGTTGAAGGCTACAAAAATGTATCTACAGAACTCAATGAGACACTTGAAAAGGATTATGACAGAACAAAAAAGGCCAAGAAGGTGAATGAAAACAAAAGACAGCACATTCAGACAGAGATTGCAATGAACTACAACCTGTTTTCCTCATTTTCTTCAGGCATGGCTGCATTTAGAAGTTCATCTCAGCCAGTAAAATCAAGTGGGGCAGCCACATTAAACTCTCTTTGGAAGCCTATACAGAAGCAAGAACTTGATGATGGTGTGGCCGACATGTTTTTTAAATCTGCAATCCCATTTAATGTGCCCAGAAGCCCTTACTTTATCAATGCATGTAAGATGATTGCAGATTTTGGAAAAGGGTATGTACCTCCCAGCTCTGCAACTATAAGGACCACTCATTTCAAGAGATCACAAGAAAGGGTGATAAGCAGATTGATGAAGATCAAAGAGTCTTGGATAGAAACAGAGTGCACAATTTTATCTGATGGTAAATCAGATGAGTCATAGGCCATTGATTAGTGTGCTAGTTTATTGCCCTAAAGGGGTATTATTTTTTAAAGTAGTTAATGCATCAAGACACAAGAAGACTTATGAATATATTTTCAAGATTTTAGAGAAAGTTGTTATTAAAGTTGGGAAAGCAAATGTGGTCCAAGTTGTAACAGACAGCACCTCAAATTGTGTGGGAGCTAGAAAGATGATAATAGACAAATACAAAAAAATCTATTGGACCCCTTGTGTTGCTCATTGCCTTGACTTGTTGTTGCATAATTTAGTAAAGTTTCCATAGATTAATGAGGCAGTTCGGAAGGGGAAACAAATTTCACACTTCATAATTAACCATCAACTCACATTGAGCTTGTATAAGAGGCAAGCATCTAGAGAGCTACTAAGGCCCTGTGATACCAGATTTGCCACATATTATGTTACTCTCAAAAGAGTGGTTGAGAAAAAGGAAAGTGTAAGAAGTGTTATCTGTAGCACTGAGTAGGAAAACTCTCACCTTTCAAAAGAAGCTAAAGAGAAGGAGTTGGAACAAATCATTTTAGGCAATGCTTTTTAGGAAAGTGTTGTGAAGGTTCTAAAAGTATGTGAACCAAATGTTTATATGTTTCGCATGGTTGATAACGACACCCCTTCTATGGGTTTTGTTTATGAGGGCATGGATCGTTGTAAGGAAGCTGTTGCAAAATCCTTTGACAACCTGGAAAATGAGTACATGGAAATATGGGAGGTAATAGATGAAAGATGGAAAGATGTTCCACGGCCCTTTGCATGCAGTAGCTTGCTATTTGGACCCTATAATGTTTGGGCTAGAAAGAAATAATGATGCAGAAGTGATGAGTGGCCTTTATGCAGCTATTGAGCAGTTGACTCCAGATCTAGAAGAATCCAAGAGGCTTAGAAAGCAACTTTGGGCTTACATGTTAGAAGAAGGGATATTTGGAAGCTCTTCTGCCATACAAGATAGGCCCAATATTCCTCCAAGAAGATGGTGACGGTTTTATGAACCGGAGACACCTTAATTGCAACATTTTGCAATTTGTGTTTTGAGAGAGGGATGCAATGCCTCTGCTTGTGAAAGGAACTAGAGTAGCTTTAACCATATTCAATCCAAGAAAAGAAACAAAATACTATCTACAAGGTTGGAAGACCTTGTTTATGTTCACAGTAATTTGCAATTGGCCTTGAGCAGTGTGGCCAAATATGCATCTAATTCCTCTCAGCCATGGTTTGGGCCTATTTCGAGTGCAGAAGAAGATGATCTCGGCATTGATGGTGACTTACTAGATGAGCCTAGTGATGATGGAGATCCACTTATTGATGAGTTTGGTGGTCACACTTCTAGTGCCTTTACAAGCCCGTGTGCTCTTGATGATTTAGAGCTTTATGATGTTACTAGTAGGCCACAAGAATAGAAATTCTTACCATGTTTTAAATTTTGTGAAACAATTTCAGGGATTATAACTATTTGACATTATGGACTGCCTTTTATATTTTGAAATTTGAAGAATATGTTCTACTTCATTTTGCAATTTGTAGACTTGTAGTTGTACTATATGTTCAAATTATAATCATGTTTTAAATTTTGTGAATTTGTTTTAGGAATTATAAGTATTTGACATTATGGACATCCAAAACCTTTTAAATTTTGAAGTAGAAAAATAAGTTGTACTTCCTTTTCAAATTAGCACTTGTAGATTATAGCTAAAATTTTAATAACATTATTGATGATTGGATTTTATCATGATAAATTATTCATATATGTCTATTGATGTTGATTTCTATCTCCTCTTTTTCTTTGATCAACTTTCTAAGTTCATCTGGCAACTCCACAACCCAAGAACCCACCTTTCCATGATTACCCTTTCCATCTTCTAAACCATGGAGGTATATGATGAAAACCTGCTAAAAAGGTGGAATGATATCCCAAAGTTTGATGGTAACCCATGTTCAGTCGTTACACATGTTGTCGATTTTACTTAATACATTTATTGGTATCAGATAACCCAAGGTGATGAATCAACACAATTGTTCTCGGCATCCCTGAATAAGAAACAAAGGAATTTGATCAAGCATGCTTGTATCTCAAAGGATTAAACCATCATCATCTGAGAATTCCTCACACATTGTGGATCGAAGTCCCAGCAGTTTGAAGAAATGGTTCAGAATCTTGAAGATGCTTTTCAGGAAAGGATGTTTTCTTTGGATATGATTGAGCATTTGAGGGAAATTTCCTTTGAAGGACATCTCTACAAAGAGGAAGACTCCAATGAATTGCAGTATCTTGACCAAACATCACCCGTCGAAGAGCAAGCCCACAATGACGAGAATAATGAGGGTTTTCCTTTTATTCCTATTTGTAAAAAGGAAACAAAGCGTTATGTATTAAGGATCAAACCCCTTGTGATGAAGAGGCAATGGAGGGGCATGTCTATAAATAGAAAGAAGAATTCTGATGAGGTGCAACATGTTGAGAAACCTCGTGAGACATCGTTATCTTTTCTCCCGCTTGATGAAGGTGAGGTTGTCCAACCTTGTTTTCCTCCTGCACATGAAGTTGAAGAAGCAATTAGTCTCAATGATGAAGAATTTGAAGATCCAGTTGAATTCGCCCTAGCCTTTGTTCTTCCTGCACACGAAGACAAAGAGATGGTCATTTTTAGTCACAATGATGGTCTTGTGAAAGAACCCTTGGATATGGTTGAAGAGCATATAGACACTTTCATACAATGTGGGAGACGCAGATGGGACTTTGGTCATTTCATTTTTTATAGAGACCCCATTTACGACATTGGGGGTAGCTATCAAGCAAAAGGGGTTGAGTTGTCATCTTCACAAGACTAGTCTTCATGCGTATATAATTCATATGTTTGGTAGCATGATGATGATATGGTTACAGATTTGTTCCGTCCATTAGAGGGGGACCTGTCACAGCATTTTCAGGGTGATTTCCAGTCACCCATTGGGAGTTGTACTTGTGATCCAAATCCTTTTTGGGATGCAGACTTGTTCTATGAAAACTTTCAACCACCTTCGTCCTCAATTTTAGATGAACAACAGGACATGGTCATCCCAAAGCAATCAAAGGCTCACTCTACAAAGAGAAAGTATTTTCATCTTGGGGATATTTATAAGGATTTGCAGATGAAGAGGAAACATTTTTCTTTCCCTACACCTGACCCTGTCCCTTACCTCATTTCTTCTTCTCAGGGAAATCATGGGGTCTTCTTGGGATCTCTCATATCTTCTCAGTCTTCAGGGAATAGTGATCATGCTAATAGGAATGAAGATGAGTCATCGTCTACGTATGGTAGCCCTCTTCAGAGATGGATTGATCAAGCTTGCGGCCATCATTTCAGGCAAGATTTCTGAGATGATCAAGCTTGTGGCCATTCTTTCCAGTAGGATTTCCTCCCTCCCACCCATCTTTATGAGTTTCATTTCATGATTGACTATATGTTTATTTATGCTCGTGATTATTTTGTAATTAAATTATCCTTGTTGTATTACATGATTAAGCACAAGGGGAGATACCTTGATGAAATGATGAACAGGTGGTTGCACTGGTTGTATGACTACACCTGACATCACCTATCACCTGATCTTCAGGGCCCCAAGGCCCCAGGTAAGTAGGTAGTTCATCTTGCTTTCCTTGCATTTGCATCTTGATTGCTCATGGTAATTTAGTTACATTTCATTTTCATTTTGCTCTATTTGCATTATTGATTTACATGTTTTTCTTTTCATCATATATATGAAAATGCAAAAAAAAATATTTTCTAGATTAGTTGTCATTTTGGAAGTTTTGGATTTCTTTATATGGACAAAGGATGAGTGAGCCATCCTACACATAACAGTTTGTTGTTTCAGTGTGTGTAGTCATAGGTCCACCAAGAGATGTTGCGGTTCTCATGCACTCTAGGATGAGTACATGTCCCCAAGTAGGAGCGAGATGTTATCCCCATTTCCTAGGGATAACTAAGGAGATGATGTCTCGAGGCCCTCAGGTTGCAGAACTGGAGTACCGAGAGACAGCTTGACCAGCAGTGTCCCATTGCACAAATGGAGGCCCGTTTCACCACCACAGATCTCAGGTTCATCATGAGGATATCCACCACATCAACTAGCTTCTGGAAGACATTGGGTCTTGTTCCATGAGGTACAAGTAAGGTATTCTGGTGAGTATCATTTTAATATTTGAGGCATTTGAGTTTGTTGCATTTAAAACTGCTTTTGATTATGTAACGCCTGCTTGGAAATTATGTTCTTTGCCTTGTTTCACCTTGGTGGTTAACATTGTGCCCTATTAAGTGGTCACCCTTAGGGATAGGTCTACTACTAGGAGGTCCTCTTGACAAGTCATCATACCATTCCCGACCATACTTGCCACTTTCCACACTTCATCCCCTCATCTCCTCATCTTTTGGGATTTTTGAGTGTACTAACCCATGAAGGGATTGTCCCTCATTTCATGGGAAGAAGGGGCTGAAGGCCCAGAGGCTTGTAGCTGGCAAAAGATAAAAGCCAATCATGAACCTTCTAGATGCTCGCCCAAGGATCCCGAGGACAATGAAATATCTCTCATAAGAAACTAATGGGACCCGTGAAAATAACTAATACAAAATGCCAACCAAGGTGGAGCATGTGTGGGCAATGTTTTTCATGCTTAGGTATAAGCCCCACACATTGTCTTCAACTTGGGGAAGCATGATGTGACCAGGGTGGAGTCAAGGTGGGCATTGTTTTTCATGCTTAGGTAGAAGCCCCACCTTGGCTTCAACCTGGAAACATCTTAAAAGAACAAAAGGCAATAAATGGGCTTGGAAAAAGGTTGCATTGAAAATGAAAGTGCAGCACACCCTCTACAAAGGCACCCATAAATGAGACACTACAATCCCCTGTATGTCATGAACCCCATGCCCAAAAGTCTTGCCCCCATCCATGTCACCTTCTCCACATGACCTAGAGAGTGTTCTACTTGGGAAGCACTCCTTGACTTGAGGAACGATTAACCCAACAAGTCGCCTTGTCAACCCTCCCATACCTAAACTTGGTAAATTGCATAGGGTCTTTGAGCACTTGTTTAGTTTGATGAGGTGGTTTTTGATGTACATGCTTAGATGGCTCTTTTATTGACTTGATTTACTTATCATGGTGCATTTGACTTGATATCCTTGGAGGGCGTATTCATTGTCTTTGTAGGACCTTGTTGGTGGACAGATTTGGAAGAACAAGCCTAGCTTGGGCTTCCTTGGGGCTTGAATCCGACAGGTTGGATACCATGGCCCGCATACCGAATGATGATGACAGCTTTTGGAGGCCACAGAGACACCTTGGAGGACCTCACCTATGCCCCTACTAGCCCAACGTTTTTCCTTTGGAGTCCAAAACGTCACATTTGGAAGGCTTGACGTCTTATGGGGCTAGGGTTTGGGGTGGTGGTGTTGATTGACTTGACACTTGGCAAGTTTTCATGGAAGAAGGCATGGCTTGAAAGAAGAAACCCTAACGCATGAGAGGGAGGCACTAGAAGGCCCAACGACTTCTATCTTCCACTCCAACGACTTGCAAAAAGGGTGCCAAAACGTCACCCCTTAGAGGGATGACATCACATTAGGGTTTTCTTTTGTGCAAATTTTGAATTAAAGTCAAATTACTTTTGTAAAGGGGAAAAGTAAGGGTTGTTGACCCCTTACTTTGTAGTTTACCCTAAAATTAAGTGGACAAACACTTTTTGGAGGATTTGTATAAATAAGGATCACTTCTATTTCATTTTCATCGTAACTCTCCCATCTTGGAGAGGATCCTTGGCTGAAATTTGCGCCCCTTTTGGGCAATTCTCTCTATCTCTCTTTGCTACTTGCTCATGTGATGGTTTGTCTTAGCTATTGGATGGATAAGTAAGGCACTATCTTTCTTGGAGACTATTTCTTGCTTTTATGGTGGATTGCATTGGTTAAAAGGAATTTATCTTGTTAATGCATGGACTAGGTAAGGAATCTCTCTTGTTATTACTTATTTTCTTGGTTACAAGGTTAATTTGCAAAGCTTTTGGGAGTATAAGGGCATACAACCCCACTAAGCCCATCATAATTCTCTTGGAATAATTTGTTGCACAAAGGAATACTAGGAGGAGTTAGAGAAAAGGGTTTACACCCTCCTAGGGTTTTCCCTAGCTAGTTTAGCTTGCCTTGGGGAGAAAAAGGGCTTACACCCCCAAGGAAGTAGCACAACTAGCACTTTCATTTTTAAAGACTCCATAACCCAATAGTTAAAGGCACTAATCTCTTGCATTGGAGAAATAAAACCATTGCATTGGGATACATAGAATTACGAGATATTGAAATTGTTTAAGTCGGAGTCTTTTTTGCATTCTAAAAGCTTGTCAAGGCCACTAGGGCGTCTTGTTTCTCCAAGGATTTATTGTCACTATAATAACTTTAAGTTATATCCATTAGGGCTGCAGAAAATCACTTCATACTTCCTAAATTTGCTCATGTTCTAACCGTCAAATTTTGCTAGAAAGTTGCCAAGTTAATCTACTAGTTATTGTGCTTCTTTGGGTGGTTTTGTTGAAATTAGTTCCACTGCAAGAGCCATTTTCCGGAGGATAGCACAAGACCCTAGTTGTGGACTAGAGCCCCCAGTACACTCCTAGGGTTTCTTGGTTTGGGACCAAGCAGTGAGAGCCATGGCAAAAGACCCTAGTGAGGGCCCCTAGTATATGACTGGGGTTCTTGGTCTAGGACCAAGCAGTAAGTCCCTAGATGTGTTCTAGGGCCACTAGATGTGTTCTAGGGAATCCTTGTTCGATGCTTGGATTGATCCTTAGATGTGTTCCTTGGTGGTTGATGATATAAGTTCCTAGATGTGTTCTAGGGCCCCTGGATGTGTTCCAGGGAATTTGTGCTCGGTGCTTGGATTGATCCTTGGATGTGTTCCTTGGTGTTTGATGATATAAGTCCCTAGATGTGTTCTAGGGCCCGTGAATGTGTTCCAGAAAAACCTTGCTTAACGCATGGGTTGATCCTTGGTCTTGTACCTTGGTGGATAAGACCCTAGATGTGTTTTAGGGCCCCCAGATGAATTCTGGGGCAACCTGGTATTGGACCAGGTAGACCTTGGTTTAAATACCAAGATGAGATGATGTGTGATCCTCTTCCTCTCTCCTGGGATGGTCCATGAGACCTAGGAGTGGCTAAGAAGATGGACATGACCACATTGTCGATGTACCCTCTTATGCAGTGATGATAAAAGTTTATAAGTCATCATGAGACTTATGTGGACATGTTTTCCCATTGAGAACCCCCTTGACTTTACCTTAAAGTTCCCCCTTGCTTGTTTCTGTTTTCCTTCTTGTTTGATGTGATGTTGGGTTTTTATAAGTCACTTTGACTTATTCGACATTTAATTAATATTTATATTAATTAAATTGTCATTATTTAATTATTTTATTTTTAGCCCTAACCCCTTTCCTTAGCTATAAAAGAAACCCTCCCCTTTAGCATTCTTAGACACACACTCAATTCTCTTCCTTCTATTATTGCGGATACCTCAGGATTCTTTCTCTCGGTGATGGTGCGGCTCCTCTAGTGGATTCTTTGTTTCAGATCTGAGGCATGTTGTTTGGACTCCTACATGGCTGAGAGCTTCCTCTGTTTTATCTGCTGGTGTAGAGGTCTCGGACCTCTTATTAACTGTCCAGGCCTGTTGTTGATCTCTCCCTTAGGCTGTCGCGAGCTATCCCTTGCCTGGATAAGACTGTCGCGAGTTGTCCCTTTGCTGGATAAGAGTGTCGTGGGTTGTCCCTTGACTGAGCAAAGGTGTCACGGCCCTTCCTTGTGGTTGTCGCTGAGTGTGGAGGGACCAGTGGCATCTCCCCTACCTCGTTGTCCCTACTATGGGTGTTTATTTACCTTGTTGTGGGTGTTTATCTTCAATTGTTGGTGGCTTCCTCTTCATTTGTTGGTGGCTTCCTCTTGTTTGTTGTCCCATTTCTTGAAGGGTTTACTGTTCCATTGGTTGAAGGGTTTGATGTCCCATTTCTTGAAGGGTTTATTGTCCCATTGGTTGAAGGGCGTGTTGTCCCATTTCTTGAAGGGTTTGTTGTCCCTTATTCTGGTACCTTCTCTAGTTTGAAGGTTGTTATTGCTGTTGGGTTTTACTGTCTCAGTTTTGGACAGCAGTTAAGTGTTTTACTCCGGCATTGCTTGCGGTCCTCCCTTTGGCGAAATTGTCTACCTAATATCATGGTAGAGATCAAAACCCTAGAGGTTTGATCCATGAACCTTAAACTGATTTTCTGAGCATATTAAAGAGGAATACATCCATAGCCCGCAGGGGTGCGGTCTAGTGGCCAGCGGACGTACTATTAAGGCGTTCGTGCTGCTAAGCAGGTCACGAGTTCAAACCTCGTCTTATCTGGAGGCCAGGCTTTTGGGCGGTGTGGTTCTCCCTAGGGGTTATAAGGCAGCCGGCAGGGATTCGACCCCGTGTCACGCGGTAGTCAGATACCGCCATAGTTACAGATTCTCCTAGATACAAAAAAAAGAGGAATACATCCACACATGTGACAGGTACATTCTTCATTGGCTAAGAGGTAAGCTAAGGTTTGTCTTTTGCACTAAGAAATTTTGTTTATGTTCAGAGTTTAATTTTATATATTCAGATCCGTTTATATCTTTGTTTAAATGTGCTGATATAAATTTATACTAGTGAACAGAATTGAAAAAACATCATTGTTTTCTCTATTTTCCCTAAATCTAACATGGTATCAGAGCTTAGGGCATGAAAAGAGCTCAAGAGTTGCAGACTTGAGCCTGCGTAGATCCACTTCTTAGGGTTTGTTTTGCAGATCAGCAGTAAGCTTGTTTTAGATCATCTCTGGTTTTCAGTATGTCTCCTTCAATACTCTCAGCCTGTTCTAAGGTTGAGGCAGCCACAGGTCCATGACAAATCTGAGGTTATTTAACAGCAAGACTGGGTTGATTATAGGAGCAGGTCCAAACCCTATCTATGGACATTACCAGCCCTGTTGTGAGCAATCTTTTTGCAGATCCAAGCCTCTTCTTGAGGCAGAAGAAGGGAAGTCCTTGAAACACAAACTCAAGCCATCAACCCCATCCAAGTAATCTGAATCATCTTCAGGAAACTGCAATTTGCATAGCTTTTGTTTGTGAATCAAGTGGTAGGCACAGGAAGAGATATTTGAAATTTCCCGCCACAGAAATTTGTGACACACAAACTACAGATGAAAGAGCCTACTGAATTTTGTGTCGTTTAGAGGAAAGAAACAGCTTGGAGACTGAATCTCAGAGGAAGGTTTTCTCTAGTTTTACTGAATTGACCTGAAGGCCAAAATTGCAGAGGAAAATCAGAATCATAATGTAAGCTAAGGAATATCAGAATCATAAAATGTAAGTAGTATGGATTCAGTTGGTCTTTATAGTATCGTAAGCAACACAGTTGAAGAAATAGTCTGGAAGTATAATATAGTCAGGCTGAGGCCACTACAAAGGTGACACCTATAAGGTTAGGTTGTCTATTCTCATGAATACTTGTCAGTTAGACATGATTTAGTAAATATATAAAATGTAGCAACCCATGAGATCTGCAAAATTTTTGACATATGCCCCATATGTAGTGGAATCTTAGGTAAGAAGTTGAATTTCATGAATCTACAGTAGATGGACATCTGATAAGGCACAGCAATCCTTACGGCCAGTAGTAAACCTATAAATCAATTTATGACATGGAAACTCTATAGCTACAGTACCCACTGACTGCTTTTGATTGGAATACGCTTGACGGGAGACTTCAAGGACAAAGTCACCAAGTTGGTCTGTCCATATGCATCTCAAAATTAATTTATTTTCAAAATAATAGAGACATCGCTCAAGCCTCATTTAGAAAGGGCCTTTCCTCCCAAGGGTTGGATCAAGATCAATTTTGAGGTGCCTCTAAGGGTAATCATTGCATTGCAAGGGCTGGGGGAGTTTGATGACTTTTGTTGATGACTTTTTATGGCTTAAAGATGGGTTGCCATATTCACCTTGCAGATTTTATAACAGCCCTAATCCACCAATGGATAGAGCAAGCATGTAGTGGCACATGTCCTCCTTATGATAATGATTACCATTTATATGACTTTATTTTCACTTTATGATTGTTGTCCTCCCTCATCTTTAATATAAATAAAGGAAGGAGAAGTCTTTTCATAATTCATATTGAACACATGCTTGTGTTAAGAGAGGTAGAGAAAACTTGTCTCTTTCATTATACTTTGACTTCTTTATCTTGAACGGTAGGGTTCATGAGGAGATTCAAGAAGAAGACTAGGGCTTTGTGGCATATGGTTACCCTAGTACTATTTGGACTGATTGATGTGGAGAAGACAGTGGAAGACTATCTTGTTTTTTCTCTTGTACACTTGTGGGATGCAAGTTTGGGTGCCAAAGAAAACTTGTTTTTTGTGGATCTTTGGTGGAGTGACCAATGCTAGTTGGGAGAGATTCCTTGTTAAGAGAATCTGGTGGCTAGGGTTCTTTATCTTGGTCGATCCTTGGTTTTTTGTTGCAGATTCCTTGAGATCCGGTTCAAGTTTCCTCTATAAAATTTATTGGCACTCAAAGAGGGCTTCTCGGTAAATTTCAAATTGAACGTACATGGGTACACTTACATTACATTGCGTAGCCACAAATACCCATACGCATTTTATCCTACTTGGGCTCTCTCGTGACAACTTCGACAGAACTTGCTGCGAGAAATTATTGGTTACATTGCAGATATGTGTCGCCTTCAAAAGATCCAAATTTGATCAGTTTGAAAATTGGTAAGTAACTTTGATCAAGAATTGATCCCCTATAAAAAGGGGTCAAGCATAGACAACAAACAAGTGTTACAACAGGACATCTCTTGAGGATATGGAGTTACTTGAACTAACAGATACTGCATACACAAAAGATGCCCCAGATAGCTATAACTGGTAGCAGGCTGCAAAGTACAAGTGTGTCTTCAGCCCAAGCAAGTTCAAGGTAAGTCCAGGAGCTCAATAAGGCTACATGTCTTCCATTGTATGTATCCTGCATTTTTCTGAAGAGAAGACGTGGTTAGTGGATAGTGAGGTAACATGACTGAAAGCATATCTTGGTAAAAGTTTGACTCAACTTTCCATATGAAACTTGGTATCGGCACCAAGTACATCTTGAAGAGATACGACACCAGATTAGAGTCAAAGGATCTTGTAGGCTCAAAGGGAGCCAATGTGCTCATGCAAGGAGGCAGACATATTATGAGACTCAGAGGGAGTAGGTATAGCAGTCCTAGTATTTGAGTTGGTCCATGAAATGCAGCAGAAGCAGACACGACATCAACTCTAGTGTATGTAGAGGTACTCCCAGAGAGGGAGGCAATACAACTTCCATAAGGAGAAGTTATTGTGTCACTTTCAGAGATAGTGGACGCCACCATGTATAGACAAATAACTAGTTCATTGATGTATTTGACGAACACAAGGCCAGATATATGCCTTGTCATAAATACATTGAGTCTATATATGGCTGAGTCGAGACATGCTCACTTGGTTGCAGCAAAGACATGTGTTGAGGTACCGAAAGGGTACAGTGAACTATGGACTCAGATACACTTCTAGTGGAGGTGTAATGCTCCATTGGATGGGCAGTACAGTGGACCGAAAGAGAACTTCCGAATATTGTTTCAGTTTGGGTCCATCCATGATCTCCTGGTCCAGCAGGAAACAAGGCTCCATAGCCCAAAGCACTGCAGAGGCAGAATACATTGTTGCAACAACTGTCAGCAAAGAATCAGTGTGGATCAGAAAGATACTCTCAGATTTGTTCAGTGCTGAGTTGGAACCCACAGTAATCCACTGTGATAACCAGAGTTGTGTAAAGCTCTCCATGATTCCTATGTTTTCATGACAAAACGAAACACATTGAGATGAGATATCACTATGTTCGGGACATAGTGCAGAAGAACATTTTCAGTATTCAGTATGTTCCTATAGCAGAGCAAACCTCAGATATTTTGACCAAGCCTTTGTCACTGACAAAGTATGTGTACTTTCGAGACAAGTTTGGTGTTGTTGAGAATGCCTCTCTTGTTGAGAGGGAGTGTTGAACTTAGTGCAGCTGCAAGAGCCATTCTCCGGAGGATAGCATAAGACCCTAGTTGTGGACTAGGGCCCCCAGTACACTCTTGGGGTTTCTTGGTTTGGGACCAAGCAGTGAGAGCCCCATGGCAAAAGACCCTAGTGAGGGCCCCCAGTATATGACTGGGGTTCTTGGTCTAGGACCAAGCAGTAAGTCCCTAGATGTGTTCTAGGGCCCCTGGATGTGTTCTAGGGAATCCTTGCTCGATGCTTGGATTGATCCTTGGATGTGTTCCTTGGTGGTTGATGATATAATCCCTAGATGTGTTCTAGGGAACCTGGATGTGTTCCAGGGAATCCTTGCTCAGTGCTTGGATTGATCATTGGATGTGTTCCTTGGTGGTTGATGATATAAGTCCCTAGATGTGTTCTAGGGCCCCTGAATGTGTTCCAGGGAACCCTTGCTTAACGCATGGGTTGATCCTTGGTCTTGTACCTTGGTGGATAAGACCCTAGATGTGTTCTAGGGCCCCTAGATGAGTTCTGGGGCACCTTGGTTTTAGACCAGGTAGACCTTGGTTTAAATACCAAGATGAGATGATGTGTGATCCTCTTCCTCTCTCCCGAGATGTTCCATGAGACCTAGGAGTGGCTAAGAAGATGGACATGACCACATTGTTGATGTACCCTCTTATCCAGTGATGACAAAATTTTATAAGTCATCATGAGACTTATGTGGACATGTTTTTCCATTGAGGACCCCCTTGACTTTATCTTAAAGTTCCCCTTGCTTGTTTTTGGTTTCCTTCTTGTTTGATGTGGTGTTGGGTTTTTATAAGTCACTTTGACTTATTCGACATTTAATTAATATTTATATTAATTAAATTATCATTATTTTATTATTTTATTTTTAGCCCTAGCCCCTTTCCTTAGCTATAAAAGAAACCCTCCCCTCTAGCATTCTTAGACACACACTCACTTCTCTCACTTCTATTGCTGCGGCTACCTCGAGATTTCTTTCTCTTGGTGATGGTGCGGCTCCTCTAGTAGATTCTCTGTTTCAGATCTGAGGCATGTTGTTTGGACTCCTACTTGGCTGAGAGCTTCCTCTATTTTATCTGCTGGTGTAGAGGTGCCGGACCTCTTCTTGACTATCCAGGCCTGCTGTTGATCTCTCCCTTAGGCTGCCGCGAGTTGTCCCTTGCCTGGATAAGACTGCCGCGAGCTGTCCCTTGCCTCGATAAGAGTGTCGCAGGCTGTCCCTTGACTGAGCAAAGGTGTTGTGGCCCTTCCTTGTGGCTGCCACTGAGTGTGGAGGGACCGGTGGCATCTCCCCTACCTTGCTGTCCCTACTGTGGGTGTTTATTTACCTTGCTGTGGGTGTTTATCTTCAATTGCTGGTGGCTTCCTCCTCTTCATTTGCTGGTGGATTCCTCCTCTTGTTTGCTGTCCCATTTCTTGAAGGGTTTACTGTTCCATTGGTTGAAGGGTTTGCTGTCCCATTTCTTGAAGGGTTTGCTGTCCCATTTCTTGAAGGGTTTACTGTCCCATTGGTTGAAGGGTTTGCTGTCCCATTTCTTTAAGGGTTTGTTGTCTCTTATTCTGGTACCTTCTCTAGTTTGAAGGTTGTTATTGCTGCTGGGTTTTACTGTCTCAGTTTTGGACAGCAGTTAAGTGTTTTACTCCAGCATAGCTTGCAGTCCTCCCTTTGGCAAAACTGTCTACCTAATATCATGGTAGAGATCAAAACCTAGAGGTTTGATCCATGAACCTTAAACTGATTTTCTGAGCATATCAAAAAGGACTACATCCACACATGTGACAGGTGCATTCTTCATTGGCTAAGAGGTAAGCTAATGTTTGTCTTCTGCACTTAGAAATTTTGTTTATGTTCAGAATTTAATTTTATATATTCAGATCTGTTTATATCTTTGTTTAAATGTGTTGATCTAAATTTATACTAGTGAACAGAATTGAAAAAGCATCATTGTTTTCCCTATTTTCCCTAAATCTAACAGGTTTACTTGCAAGTTTTGGTGGTTAGAATTTTTTGTAGTAACACTTGTTTGCTACAGCCATAAGGCTGCAGAAATATCTCTTCAATACTTGCATCAAACAGCCTTTAAATGTTGCTAAAGTCTTGTGCTATCATACTTGAGTTTCACTAGTAATTGCTAGTTAGTCTCTTGCATATTTACTTGGACTTTTAGTGACTTGTTTAGCAGCTGTTCCATTTATTTCATTGCTGATTTATATCATTATATACTGCTGCTAATTAGGACAGCAAGCTTCACTTGCTTGTCCATTGGATTGTTGGGCTTGTATCTCGTCTTTTCTTGTGTCTCGGGCAGCTATAATCATCTTCTGCAGGTACTCGAGCTCTTGGAAACCATTGATCACTTACGAGACTCCTTTCCAAGCCATCTTCCACTTAGTAACTTGACCTATAGGGAAATCATCTTCTTGTGTCTTGCTTCAAATGTTTTCCTTCATTTGCTATGATATGGGAAATGGTTATGGTGGAACAAACAAATTCGCTTGTTTTTCTTGTGTCAAACTGCTACTATAGACTTTTATCTTTGTGTCCCACTACCTATTCCACTCTCAGGCATTCAATGTTAATAGATAAAAAATTGATTATCCAGAACTATAATATAATTGTCATCTGAGTGAGAAAGAGAGGAGCACCACCTCTATAAAAATGTAGAGGGTATCTCCACCTCCATGAGAATACCCTAGGAGGTTGACTCTTGTCCTTGATAGGAACAGAGATCAACACATAGTAGAGTATGCAGCCTTGGTGTAGGGTCCAAGAAAAGTTATTGATTTAAATGTTAAATCTAGAAATGCTTTGGGTGATTTTGAAATTATAGTGAAACAAATAAAGAATTCCATACATTGTCTTTCTCCTCACTTAAAAAATTACCAACATGAGGCATGGCATTTGATTAGCTCATTTCTTGAATTCAAAATTTAGAAGCAGATGCCTTAGCTCATGTTGCTTCTTGTCTGGGTCTTATAGATGATTTCATCACTAATAATTTTTTTGTTGAATTGATTTACAAGCCCTGTATTCCAGATAATATTATCAATTTTAGAGTCTTCAACAAAGACCAACAAGTTATCAATTTTCTAACTTGTGAAGGTACATTTCGAGGTGTTGTTATCGATGATGAAGAACATTCAAAAGCACTAGAAGAATGTCAAGAAGGGATGGAAAATCTTAAATCAAATAAACTCCCTAAGGATGTCCTTACTATCAAAATGTTGTTCAATTTGCAAAACCAATTCCAAAAGGCTACCAATGTCAAACCAAACAACTCTTCAATGAAGTAAACGAAGTTATAAATCTCGACACCAAAAAGGATCCTAAAACTGTAAACCT
>ML781663.1:106282-131136 GCA_009831015.1 Picea engelmannii
TGTTGTCCTTCATAGATCTACTTCCGATGTGTTCTATCTCTGATTGAGTTACAGATCTAGTTGTTTTAATCATTGAAATTTAAAAGAGACTATTGTTTGCAAAATTACCCTAAAACTAACAATACACAACACCTTGGACCTAAAGGACATCACTCTAGAACAGGCATGGATGGGACCCAACTCCACACTCCTCCATTTTCGATCTCTAGAGGACCGTCTTAGAGCCCTCCGAGCTAAGAGACATCTAATCTCGCTCCCAACCACACACAAGATCTTCCTTGATGCAAACCTCACCAGACCCAACAGGCAGAACTCAAACATTCTAGGGATCTAGTCACAGCAGCACGGAAAGATGGCAAGTGGGAAGTCATTTGTGACCTCAGAGACATCATTTGGGACTCAGCCCCTCCAGGATACTCCAGCCCCTAGTCCAACTGACGCTCTCGCCCAGATGGGAGACATGTTCAAGGGAGCCTGCCCACCATCTCCATTGGTTGTTGGAATTGCAATGGTGCATTTTGGTCTTCACCGGGCACACTCCATGATGTGATTGGGTCCCGTGACCTCCTTTTCCTCACAGAGACACACGCGAGTCCCATGCGGACACCACCTCGGATACATGGGTACCACTGGGTATGGTCCTGCCGATAGGAAATTAGGTCCGACAATGTCAAAGGATCTGGTGGTGTGACTAGTCTCATACAGGACTCCCTTCATATTCGGGTAACTATGGTGACATCAGACAAGCACACCAGGTTTTTGTGGGACCAAGTTCATCAGAGTAGCCTCCTACTTTGGGACAGGTACATTGCAGTTTGCTACTTCCCCCCAGCCTCGTCACACTTTACACGTCATAGTGAGTCCGATGGGGACCCTTTCCTAGACCTCTACACAGACATCTCCCACTACTCCACACTTGGGGAGGTAATTGTTCTTGGTCACTTCAACGCCCATGCTAGAGACATACAGGTACCCCTTCATGATAGAGCTAAGGATGCGCTCTGCCTCCAGGAGATAGAGCCAAGATCAGTGGGCCTCCATAGGAATTTAAAAGACAGGATTGGGCCCCTCACAGGCTTTGGGAGACACCTTTTACAGCTAGTTGAATCCCGTGATTTATTGATCCTAAACAGGCTCTCATGTTTTCCAAGATCGAGGGACTTTACTTGCTTTCCCCACAGTGGAGGGGCTAGTGTGGTTGACTACGTCCTGGACAGCCAGGATCTCCTCCCTCACATCCAACACCTCTCAGTATCCCCCTTCCCTATGTCTGACCACACCCTCCTCACCTTCACCCTCTTTACATCACCTTCCCCTCACCCCCACATCTCCCAGCTCCCACCCACCTCCCGCCCACACCTCCTTCCTTTTCAATAGAGAGTATGAAGACTCCTACACCACCCGCCTTAAGGAGTTGCTCCCCACCATTTCCCACTTCTAACCATTGGACACGACCACAGTCAAATATGAGATACTCTCCAAGGCTCTCGAGGCAACAGCTCTTGACTCCTACCCCCACTCCACTCGTCAGCACACCCATAAGCCCACTCCTAGCTTCGGCCCCATGAATTGTTGGTTCGACAATAAATGCAAAATCCTCCATAGATAGCTTTGTTTCACCCTCATACACAACCCCCCCTTCCCCAGTCTCCGTAAAACCTATCGTCAACTCCTTCGTCACAAAAAGTGAATGTTCCTCTCCCAAAGGAGGCATTACTTTGTGCAGCCCTCCGCCACTCCCTGAAAGCCTTCTGGTGTACCCTTTTTCCTAAACATCGTACCATCTCACCCGACCTAGACCCCCAAGCCATGTTCTCCCACACAACCTCCCTTTACAACATTCCCAGGCAACCTCCCACCCACATCCATTCCCCTCCCTCTTCTTGCCATCTTTTCTTGGAGAGAGACATCAGGAGAGAAGCCAGAGCTATGAGCACCGACAAAGCAGCAGATGAAGAAGGCCTCCAAGCCTAATTCCTAATGCATGGCATTCGTTCCCTTGACTCACATATTGCTAATTTATTTAACCATGTTGTATGTTTTGGTCTCCCCCATTCCTGGACAAGGCACATCATTCACCCTATTCACAAATCAGGGAAGAGTTATGATCCGAACAATTACAGGACTATCATGGTGGGACATACATTCTCCAAACTTTATGCCACAACTCTGCATTAGCGGCTCTCTGACGATTTGGAGAATCCCCTTCTCAGAGCTAAAGGACAAGCAGGCTTCCGCCCGGATTACCAGACGATGGATCACATTTTCACACTCAAAGCCATTATTGAGGAGGCATGTCATCACTCTTTGAGGGTTTACTGTTGTTTTGTAGACTTCTGAAAAGCATTTGATACAGTGCCACGGGAGGCTTTATTCCAGAGACTTTGCGACATCAACGTATCTGAGACCCTCCTAGCAGCCATCACGAGATTGTATGAGTCAGTTTTGGGACGTCTCAGGTTGGCTCACAGCCTCTCTGATTTCATTCAGAGTAACCATTGGGGTAAAACGGGGATGCCCCCTCTCATCGACTCTTTTCGGAATCTACATTGATGAGCTAGAGTCTTTCCTCCACGACCACATCTAGGATGGTGATGGTTGTCTCCTTCATCAGGTGTTGACCTCCCTGCTACCTTTCGCTAATGACCTGATCTCGTTGGCCTCTACTCCTGAGGGCCTACAGAGGCAGATTGATGCCCTAGCCAGTTTTTGTGACCTCCGATAATTGATGGTCAACTTGGGTAAAACCAAAGTCATGATCTTCAATGCTTCAAAACACACTCTCACGGACTTACATTTCTACTTCGGGGGGGAAGAGATTGAGATCAACACAGCTTACACCTACTTGGGGGTCCAGTTCACAGGGCCTCGTTTTGGTATGCGGCAAGCCCTCCAACCTCGGCTCAACAAAGGATATGGATCCCTTGCCCTCATCGACAGACAGTGTTTCCAAGGTCAGTTTCAGGACATCTCGTCCAAACTCTACCTCATTGAGGCGATTATCAAACCCACAGTACTCTATGGCTCGGAGATCTAAGGACTGAGTTTGATACAGACAGATTGGGCTCGATTAGAGAGAGTCGAGAACTTGCTTCTTCGACGCATCATCAGATGCAAACATACAATCCCACAATCCATTATACATGCAGAGTTCGGTGTCCAACCATTCCGCCTTGAGGTTATCTTTCACTTGATCTCCTTATTCACAGAGTCAGGTCTTTCAAGGATTCTGATTCCAGGAGGAAACGGTACCCCTACCTTGCACTTTGCTCCTCAGAGGCCCTCACCTTAGATCACTCCACAAGTTGCACACAAGGATGGTTTTCAGAGGCATCTTGACTTCTCCAGTCGATGACCATCTCCCCAAAGCACCTTCCTCCATTCACAATCTCTTGTCGACTAGACATATTGTGAACCAAGACATCAGAGAGGACATATACAGATTATATATTCAAGTCACCTAGACCTCACCCTCGATGAGTATGGGCCCGAAGATGTCATTCTAGTTAGAGCACTTCATGGAGTTGCAAGACGGTATCATTGTTCGCCCCCCATAAACGTACAGACATTGGATGCATTCACTCAAGATCCCTTTAGGATAGTTCCAGGTTGGTTCTCATCGACTCATAGTAGAGATTGATCACCATATCCCACGCTCTGATAGGATCTGCCAGATGTGTCACCTACAGGAGCCAAAGACGGAGAGACACCTCATTTTTAGTGCCCTGTTTACAATGAGATCCGAGGACATTACTACTACCTCTACAAAAACTCAGGGGACTCCCTCTCTACTTTCTTTCGATATTAAGATCAGAGGTGCCTAGCTCTTTTCATCAGGGAGATTCTCAGTCACAGATCCCAGCTCTTACACGTCGCCCCCCACACAGGACAGACCAGGAGAATCACTTCATACTTCCATGCCCTCCCACCAGATCGGAGCAACAAATGACAATTTGAATTCCAGAGTACTTCAAACCATAGAGTGGTGAGACCTCTAGCCCATTCTCCCCCCCTGGAGATCGACAAATATGTTTGAGACCAATTCAAAGGTGCAGGACCATACACCTGACCACGCATCCTCATCGCGACAGAGAGTTCAGCTTCAGACGGTTTCAAAGCAAGGCACCTCTCTCCCATCGGACTGCCCCCCAGCCCCAGCAGAGCAGTCATAGATCTATTCAGAGCATTTTTCCTTCGACCTCGAATGGTAGGAGAACTGAGCTTCATCGCTCCTACATCCCCCCAAGGTCATACCTATGAATCCCCCTATGAATCCCCTCGCCATCGATCATATCCAGGAGACATTGACCTCACTGACTTCACCTTCAGATTTTTCTCTCTCGGCTAGTATTGATTTGTCCAACTCCTACCATGGACACACCCACTTTGTATTACCACACATATGATACTGCTATATACATTTTTTCCTTGGTTGTAACTAGACCTAGGGTTTCTTTCTTTATGATATTCTCAACATTTTCTAAGAGATGCTTTTGCACTCCCACACTGTACCCATACTTGTTGTAATCTTCAGTCCCATTGACCTACTTTTGTGGTCATTCGTTGGACATTAATAAAATTATCTTATCTTGGACATACAGTAACCTTAAAAATATGACACTAAAATCATTCAACATACCATACCCCTAAAAAAGGATGTTAAACCTTATTAGCAGAAGTTGAGAAAGATACATCCAACATTGGAACCTTTGATATAGAAAGAATTAAAGAAGCTATTAGATGCTAAAATCATTTTTCAGGTACATCAATCTTCATGGGTGGCCAATTTGGTTCTAGTTTGAAAGAAAAATGAAGAAATTTGTCTCTATGTAGATTTTAGAAATTTAAATAGGGCATATGAGAAAAATAATTACATTGTTCCCCCAATGGAACAAATTCTACAACATGTCACAAGATTAGAAATACTCTCCTTATTCAATGGTTTCTCTGGTTATAACCAAGTGTTGGTTGTTGATCAAGACAGGTTGAAGACTACATTTCAAACCAAGTAGGGAACTTTCGCGTACAAAAGAATGCCTTTTGGATTGATAAATGTCAGGGATACCTTCCAAAGAGCGATGGATATCGCTTTCAAAGGTCTAATTAATTAGAGTGTAGTGGTATATCTAGATGGTGTCACTATATATTCAAAGAAGTGATCCAAACATCTTCAACATCTCAAGCAAATATATAAAATATGCAGGAAGTATGGGATTCCATTGAATCCCAAGAAGAGTATCTTTGTGGTAACTAAAGGTAAGTTGCTTGGCAATATAATTTCTAAAGACGGTATACTAGTAGATCCTAAACAAATTAAGGCCATTAGTCAAATCCCTTTGCCTCACAACAAGAAATCAAAGACACCTTTCTTCAGCAAAATAAATTTTCTAAAGTGTTTCATTTTAGACTTCGTAAAAATTATTAAACCCTCGCAAAAAATGATTAAGAAAGATGCAATCTTTAAGTGGACACAAGTTGAGAAGGATGCTTTTGAAAAGATAAAAGTTACCATTGCTATTGCACCAGCACTTAGTATTCCTAACTTTGCTACGGATTGCTTTCTATAAACCTTTGCATCCAATTAGTCCCTAGCTGCTATGCTCACCTAGAAGGAGAATGGGGAAAGGAGTAAATTCCTATTTCATTTATGAGTACAAGGTTACAAGGTGCTGAACTGAATTACCCAGAAATTGATAAGCAAACATCTGTTATATTTAAAGCTGCAAAAGTTAAGACCTTGTATTTTGAAAAGTCACACCATCGTGATAGTCCCACACTCAGCTATCAAGTCACTCTTCATCCAAAAGGAACTTGGTGAAAGGAGAGGAAACCGGATGGCTATTATTCAGGAATATGATCTAGAATTCAAACTAGCCACCATGGTTCAAGGTCAAGGGCTTTGCAAATTGGTAGATAAAGTGCAAGATCAAGCTAATTCAGATGAAGCGGGATGGGAAAACAAAATTTCTATTTTTGCCAATGATATCCTCTATGTCCCAACTACTACTGATTCACGGTATTGTGATCTGAAACATTATTTACACCATGGATCTTGTCCTAGTTACTTGGATTCGAGGAAGAAAAGAACTTTGAGACTAAAATATGCTCAATATCAACTCTTTAATGGCATCTTTTTCTGCAAGAATTATGATGGAGTGCAACTCAAATGTTTGGAAAAGGATATTGCTAAACAAGTTTTAAAAGATACGCGTGATGGATCAGCTAGTGAACATTTCTCAGGGGAGACCACAACCCATAAGATATTCAGAATTGGTTATTATTGGCCCACATTATTCAGGGATGCACACTCATATGTCAGAAGATGCAAGACTTGTCAATTGTATGCTAGAAGAAAAGAGAAGGCTATAGTAACTCTACAACCAGTCACCATTGAAGAACCTTTTCAGCAATAGGGATTAGATATCATTGGATAGATCAACCCCAACTCCTCCAAGCAACACAAGTATATCTCTACTGCTACAGATTACTTCACCAAATGGACAGAAGTTGTACCACTTACCCAGATAAATGAAAATATTGTAATCCAATTCGTGGAATAGCATTTGATTACCAAGTTTGGTGTCCCTTCCATGTTAGTTTTCGATAATGCTACATATTTTTCTTCATTAAAATTGAATGAGTTTCTTTTAGAAAAGGGGATCAGTTTACAATACTTTGCTAATTATTATTCCCAAGGAAATGGTATAGTTGAATCCATGACTCTAACTATCATTTGAATTCTAAAGAAAACTATCATCCATCGTCAAAAAATGGCACAGCGCACTTCCCAATGCCCTATTGGCAAACCGAGTCCCGCCAAGGCTGCCTTAAGTACTTCTTTCTTTCTTGTTTATAGTAAGGAAGCCATTCCCCCTTTGAATATTTTCTTGCCTTCCATATAGCTCTCTCAACCATCTCAGAGACAGAGTTCTCCCACTATTCAATGTCGAATTGATACCTTTTCGAAATTAGAAAAACTAGAGAAAGCCAAACAAAAATATGTACCACTTACTTAGGTAAATGAAAATTTTGTAATCCAATTCACAGAACAGCATCTGATTATCAAGTTTGGTGTACCTTCCATGTTAGTTTTCGATAATGCTACATATTTTTCTTCATTAAAATTGAATGAGTTTGCTTTAGAAAAGTGGATCATTTTACGATACTTTGCTAATTACTATCCCCAAGGAAATGGTGTAGCTAAATCCATGACTCTAAATTTCATCCGAATTCGAAAGAAAACTGTCATTGATAATCACAAAAACTGGCAAAATGCACTTCCCAATGTCTTATTGGCAAACCGAGTCACACCAAGGCTGCCTTGAGTACTTCTCCTTTCTTTCTTGTTTATGGTAAGGAAGACATTCTCCCCTTGAATATTTTCTTGCATTCATTATAGCTCTCTCAACCATCTCAGGGACAGAATTCTCCTGCTATTCAATGTCGATTTGATACCTTTTTTAAATTAGAAGAAGAAATAGAGAAAGCCAAACAGAAATTTGTTGCACACCCATAGATTGTTAAACGATGGTTTGATAAGCATTCATCCAGTGACAAAGATTTCCAAGTTGAAGATCTAGAACTAAAATGGGATAAGTAGAACGAACCTAAAGGAAAACATACAAGGTTTCAACAGCGTCAGTTGGAACCATTTCAGAGTGCAGAAAAGATTGGCCTTGGCACATACAAATTGTAAAATATGGAGGGAGAACTTGAGACTCTCCCTGTGACTGGCCAGATTTTGAAACGATATTTCAGTTATAGTTGCCCCTAAGGCAGCTAGCCTATACATAATAGATTGCTTTCTGTTTTCAGTACTTTTGTTTTAATTTTAGTGATTTCATTTTCAGATTTTTCCTATTATTTTGTTGCTACTAGACTGCTACATTAGTTTTGAGTTTTATTTTTCCATTGCTTTTGATCCTTGGGACATTTTTCAGAAATTGACCTGTGCATATTGTGAAAAAAAATTCTATCGCTATCATGTATTTATGGTTGAGCCTTATGAATTTCAAATGCACTTTGTTGAGCTTAGTAAATTCACCATATACTTTTTAGCCATCATTAAAACAAAGAGCCATTAACCAAGCACTATTCAAGTTGCCCAAAACACCCAAAATGGTGATGGAACTAAGAGATTTCCAAGATGTGGACTTTTGAAGACTTTGAGACCTTAGCTGTTAGTGATGAAACAGTTTACTGACGGATTCCATCCATTCACACCACATAGGCTACCATGTCTAAGGTGACTAATCAGAGATCCAGAGTCAAATATTTACAGGAATACTTTTATCACTCAGGCATGGCTGATCCTTCCCTAAAAATAGGTATCATCCCCATAAGCTTATAAAGCATAGCTATTTTCCCCCATCCACCATTGCTAAAGTAAATCTAGAATTGGTAAAATACTGGGAAATGAAATTCAGCACATTTTTGGGGGCATAGAGATATCTCCATCGGGGCTATGGATGCTCGCTGGCAACAGAGAAAGGTCTATGATACTGGGATGACTCCATCAGGGCTATGGATGGTCACAAGCAATGGAGCAACACCACAGGGATGTGAAACAACCTGTCTGCAGAAATCTCTTAACCCTATCTTAACAAACTCTGTGATTATGACAATAACCTGAAACATTGGATTATGCCACAAAGAAATGAATCTTATTAAAATATGTTCTTCAGTTTGTTGGTGAACTCCTGCAACTATAGAATTGGACTATTTGAGAGTGCATTCTATGGAAGTAATTGGGCACCCATATCCTTGAGTATAAGGCACTTTGATTTAAGATTTAAACTTGTAGTTTTAGTCCATGGTTGGATTGTAAATAACAGAGAATTCTTGGCTCCGCCCAGTGTGTTGCCATTTGTTGAGGGTTCAACAGTCCCCCAAGTTTCTGAACTTGGGGACCCATCTTTTTCTATTATCGAAGACTGAAGATTTGATCTACAGTCCTACTTTGAAAGGATTTTAATTTACGGACTGACTCTTGCCCAATGCAAGATTTTTTATGTCACCTTATTATTTTGCATTATGATTGGATTTCTTTCAATGCGCTTCTTTATTTTTTGAAGATTCGCTTGTTTTATAAGTCCTTCCTTACTCTTTTCAAGGATTTTTCGCTAAGTAAATCAATCTTCCAATTCTCTCTGATGCTTATTGGACCACTCTCAAATTCAGATGTTTCATACTCCTCCAATGCTATCTGAAGCCTTTCGAACATCCATCTTTTGATCTCTTCCGATGGCTATCAGAGCCTTTTCCAAAATGATCTTTCAATTTGATTTGATGGACTATCAAAATACTTTTGATAATTGATGTTTTTGACCCATCCGACACTATTGAAGCTTTTCTGAGTTTTGATATTTTCCAACTCTCTGATGACACAGAGGAGCCTTCTCCAATTTACCAAGCTCTCACTTTCTTTCAAGGTTTTGATGGTCTTGTGGAATTTTTTCAAAAAGTCAATTTTTCATTTTGCTTCAATACAATCAGAGACATTCAGCGAATCAATCTTTGGTTTTGCCTCAATGCTATCTAAGACTACAAACATTGATTTTGGTTTTTGCTCCTACACCGTTAGAGGTTTCATGTAGGTCGATTTCATGTTTTCTTCCAATAATATCAGAGAACATCCCAAGAAGGATATATCTGTCTATTACGATACTCTCGGAAGCACTTCACTTATCGATTTTTTATTTAGCCACGATATCATAGGAGTCTATTTTAAGATTGGCATTTCTTTCTGACTTCACTACCATCAAAGATGATTCGAATATTGATCGTTTGTCGTGCTCCAATACTTGTGAAGGACCTTTGAATATTGATCTTTCATGCTCCTCCAATGGCTCAGATAGCTTTTGAACATTATGTATTTAATATCATCCATTATTGCACTGCTGATTTTTAACTTTTCATTTGACAAAGCCAATCATTATCAATTCTCACATGAACCAAAAGACTGGTAGCACATTCGAATTTATTATGGTTTGAGCAATTGTTCTAATTCAACAAACTCCTTTTACACTTACAATATTTTTTCATTTGGGCTATCCAAAATAGAGTTTTAGCTAGTGTTGTTGCACACCTGTCCTATTCGGATTTTTGGTTACCTGCACTGTTCTTCCACGATTCTTCGTTGCACTCACCAAGTAACTTCAGTTTCATTCTTGTTTTGAATTATGCGATTGCATGCACTGGTTTTGAGTTTATGTTTTATGAATTCGTTGGATTCAGAAGCTAGGTAGACACTATTAAGTCATCACTGTTGATCATTGCTTCTCCTACATTCTTCCAATTCCTGATTGCCCCAATTTTGATTATGAGCCTTATAGCCCATATCGTTAAATCCCTTACACCGAGTCCCCTGTTCCAATATCATAATGCCGTGATCAAGTATTCAATTGATTTTGAGCTAGAGTTTTCATTAAAATCAGGAGGGCATTGATTTTTGGGCTCATTATCCATTTTGATTGCCAGCTCTATTGCTTGTTATCAATATGCATTCTCCAACTCAGCTTTATCTGTGGGAGGTTGTGTTGAATTTTCTCAATGATCACTCAAGCACATGTAGTTTATTTCATTTAGCATGAACTTGAACCATAAACAATGCAGCAATACCATATAAAATAGCTGCAATAACCAAGATCACAAGAAGTATAACCATGCACAAGAACACAAGAAGTTATCCTGGGAAAACCCTTCTCAATCAAGGGAAAAACCCAGCAATCCTTTGCTATAGAGTCAAGAGAAGATCCCCCACACCATGAAACCCTAATGCACACAAGAGGGTGCTTCTATGACCTTGAAACTTGCGCCTAAAAGAAGTGCGCACTTCAGTCGTACACTTAGCTTGTGAGAGTGTTACAATGAGTATGAGATATGATCCACAATGGGGATGTATCTCTCTTTATTTATACATGACCTAACACAGCAATAGGCGTGTCTATTGGCACAATAGGGCCGACCTGTACAACTCAGAAATATAATTAATCATTACACAATGTTAATTATCTTTTACATGGGGGGATCGACTTGTACCCTTTACAACACAAAATAGAGTTACAACAAATCTTACTCTTAGACAGTATAGCAAGGATCTCACACATCCTCTAGTGCTCAACCAATAGGGTCACGTCCACCTGTGCTCAACCACAGGGACGTCACTCTCAACAGATCAACTCAACTAAGTCCATAGGAGTACCATCTGGAGAGCCATCTCAAGCTGACTCAACTAAGTCCATAAGAGTACAAGGCAGGAGACCATCTCAAGTCATCTCAACTCAGTCTAGAGGAGTAGACAAGAGACCACACGTCATCACAACTCAGTCCAGAGTCTGACGCACACCCATCACATGGGCACACCCAACACATGGGCTCTCTCACACAGATCGTCTCAACTCAGTCCAGAGTAGAACGACCTGGAGAATGTCACACGACGCTGCAATCATCAACACTCCCTCTCAGCTAGGGAGGCATTCTCCACCAAGCCAAGTCTCTCACAGAAGTACTCAAACTTCGTCCTAGCAAGCGGTTTGGTGAAGACATCTACAACCTGCTCGTGTGTAGAAAGGTATTGCACATGTACTGCTTTCCTCTGCACCATATCTCTGATATAATGGTATTTGATCTCAATGTGTTTCGATTTATCGTGAAACACTGGATTCTCTGAGAGCTTCACACAGCTTTGGTTATCGCAATGGATAACGGTAGAATCCATCTCATGTCCAAATAAGTCTACAAGGAGCTTGCGAAGCCACACTGCTTCGCAGACTTCCACACACAATGCAATGTACTCTGCTTCTGCAGTACTCAAAGCCACAGAAGCATGTTTCCTGCTGCACCAGGAAACCATGGCATATCCCAAAGTAAAACAACAACCGGATGTGCTCTTTCGGTCCACTGCGCTCCCTGCCCAATCTGTATCGGCATATCCCTGCAATCTCATGTCTACACCGGAGGCATATCTCGGGCCATAACCAATTGTGCCCCGTAGATATCTCAACACATGCTTCGTTGTTATCCAATGTGTTTGTCTCGGCTAACTCATAAACTGACTGAGTACATTCACTGCATAGCATATATCAAGTCTGATGTTAACCAGATACATCAATGATCCAATCAGCTATCTGTAAAGATGTGGATCAATCTCGCCTGAATCAGAAGAAGCCTCATTCATCTTCTTCAGATCCATCACCATCAATGTAGGCATGGATTTGCAGTCCATCATCCCGATTTTCTTCAATATCTCCACTTTATATTTTCCTTGACTCAGGAAAATCTCACTAGTCCTCTGCCACACTTCTAGTCCCAATAAGTAGTGCATCATACCAAGATCCTTCATCTCGAATTCAGAAGTCAATGCACGCTTGCATTCAGCAATAAGACTTTCTGAACCAGTGAGGAATAAGTCATCGACATACAGGACCAAAATCAAGCACTCGTCACCAACAATGTGATAGTATAGGTTGGGATCAGCAACACTCTTGTTGAAGCCCAAACTCATCAGGTAACCATCAATCTTCTCATACCAAGCACGAGGAGCCTTCTTTAGTCCATACAGGTCTTTCTTCAACCTACACACATGAGACTTCTGCTCATGTATCACGAATCCATATGGTTGCTCAATGTAAACTTCTTCCTCAATCTCACCATTGAGAAAGGTTGTCTTTACATCCATCTGATGTAGTCTCCAACCCATAGATGCAGCAAGAGCAATAATGGTACGGATGGAAGTGTATCAAGCAACAGGGGCAAATATCTCCTCATAGTCTATTCCCTCCACCTGAGAGAATCCTCTAGCCACAAATCTCGCTTTATACTTCTCGACACTTCCATCAGTTGCATGCTTGATCTTATAGATCCACTTGGAAGTCACTACAAACTTCCCTTCCGATCTCGGAACAATATCCCACATATCATTCTTCATAATGGACTGATACTCTTCTGTCATGGCATCTTGCCAAACCTGTTGACCTGTTGCTTCTCCATGACAAGAAGGCTCAGTATCAATGATGTGGCTCATGGCTGAAACATAGCTCGAAAATATCTGTGGTATCTTGCTCTCTCGGAATGTACCACAAGGAGATGCATGTCCCTCTGCCTCCTGCAGAGTCTGTCGAGCCCATGCAAGCCTTTTATGGCCTATTGTACTGTCTCTAGGAACATCAGCTAGAGCTATGGGATCAATTGGATCTGTAATTGTCTCCCTCTGAGTTGCTGAAAGGGGAGAAGGTATTGTCTCGCTGTCAATCTCCATTTGAGATTCTCTGGATCTTCGAAAGGCTATCTCTTCTTCAAAAGTGACATCTCCGCTAACCTCGATCTGTCTCTGACTAGGGATGTAAATCCGGTATGCCTTCGAAGATTCATTGTACCCCACAAATGTACCCTTTCTTCCTGAAGGGTCTAGCTTGGTCCTCTTCTCCTTGGGTACATGAATGTATACTGGACACCCAAATATCCTGAAGTGTCCAACCTCAAGCTTCACTCCGGTGAAGGCTTCTTTGGGAGTCATATTTTTCAGAATCTGATGAGGACTCTTGTTCTGAACATACACAGTTGTCATGGATGCTTCTGCCCATAGAATCATAGGTAGATTCTGATCATGTATCATTGCTTTGGTTGCCTCGATAATGGACCTGTTCTTCCTCTCTGCAACCCCATTCTGTTGAGGGTTGTAAGGAACGGTGTACTCCCTCTTGATCCCTGCCTCAATACAAAAATCACTGAAATCCCTGGAGGTGTACTCTCCTCCATTATCTGATCTCAGCACCTTGATCTTCCTTCCGATCAGGTTCTCAACCTGAGCTCTAAACTCTTGAAATCTCGCAAGGACTCCATCCTTGGTTTTCAAGAAGTATATCCACGTCTTCCGAGAGTGATCATCAATGAAGAGCACATAGTACAAATATATGCTCAAGGAAGCAATGGTCATGGATCCACAGACATATGAATGTATCAAGTCCAAGATCCCCTTGGATCTACTGACACTGCTCGGAAAGGACCCCTTGACATTCTTGCCAAGAGCACAACCTCTGCAAACGCCATCATGTTGAACATGTATCTCTGGAAGGCCTATTACCATATTCCCCAAAGCGGGAAGGGCTCTATAATGTATATGAGCAAGTCTTCTATGCCATAGCTCGCTCAGGCTGATAGTATCATGTAACAGGGCCTGGACTGGTCGAACAATCAATCTATACAAACTGTTTTCTCGAACACCAATCACTCAGGCAGAATCCATGTGGGAGTTTTTGTGCCATGCAAAAAATTTTCCTTCTGAGAAAGTAACCTTGTAGCCTTTATCCTCTAAGGCAGAAATAGAGACAAGGTTCCTTTTCATCCCGGGTACATATTGTACCTCACTCAATTGTAGTGGAATGTCAGAGTCTAGTTGGAAAGTAGAAGATCCAACCCCCTTTACAGTATATCTGGCATTGTCACCAAGTACAACATGTAGACGAGATTCTTTCTCTACAAGATCTGTCAAATGTTCTCTATATCCAGTCATGTGTCTGGAAGCACCATTGTCGATCAACCAAACATCACTATTAGTAGGGACCGTACCTGAGAGTGTTGATATGAAGAAGAATGCTTCATCTTTTATGTCTTCATTTCTCTGAGTTGGTTCTGAATCAACATTGGCAATGGAGGCATGTTGTCTTCCTTTCTTTTTGGTAGGACAATTTCTCGCAATGTGTCCATACTTGTCACATCTGAAACATTGAATCTTTGAATTGTCTTTTCTATGTTCATGACCTGGAGCTACTGAAGTTTTCTTGTCATTGAATGCTTTGCTGAAACTTCTTCTATTTCTTCTTCCTTTCTTTGTATGAGAAGCAAGAGCATGATTGTCATCATGATGAGGGTCTTGTACTCCTTTGGCTATAAGTCTGATTTCTTCTTGGGTGCAGTCTGTCCATAGACGATCAAACTCAGGTAGATCTGCTCTTCCACTGATACTTTGAAGAAATGGTTCCCAATGTCTTGGGAGAGCATTGAGAGTAATCATGACATGTTCTTTTTCTGTTATGGTTTCTCCAATGGCACCTAGTTGATCTCTGATCTCTGAAATCTTCATGAAGAAGGTAGCAATGGTGTCAGCTTTTGTCATCTTGATATGTTGAAGTTAGTTCTTCAATGTAAGGGCTCTAATTGTATTGTTTCTCTCAAACATCTTCTTTAATGCATCATACATTTCATAAGTTGTCTTCAGGGTAGAGATGCGAAGTAGTAGATAATCTCTTACAGAATAGATGATTATCTTCCTTGCCTTGACATCATTTGCCTTCCAATCCTCTTTTTCTTCATCAGTAGTTGTTGCTGGTAGAGTCTTTTCTATTAATCTCAGTAGGTCACTCTCTTCTAGAGTGAATTGTAATCTTGACTTCCAGGAGCTGAAGTTGCTTGATCCATCAAGCCTATCTTCCACCAAAGTTTTGTTCATCATGACTTGCATATTCTTCACAAACCCTAACGGCTAGGCTAGGAAACCTAACGTCTAGGTTACGCTGGAAACCCTAGGTTTCGTTGGACTTATGACTGCCCACAATAAGCCTTTAGATAGTCAAGGGAACCCCGGTGTGCTGCAAAAATCATTCAATGAGTTGCAGAAACCCTCGGGGCCAAAAATCAAAAATTTTCGGAATTGCAATCTCAGAGTTGCAAGAGGTGCGTTGAAGGAGGTCGTACACTCCTGTGCAAAAATTAGGCCCAACGCTCAAGGGAAAGTGCTAAAACTAGCTTGACAAGGAAGGGGTCATTGTTTGTTTAGTTGCAGCAAGAAGGTGACGACTGGCTCTTTAATGGCTTGTGCAATGGCTCTTCGAGAACTCTGCTTTGATACTATGTTGAATTTTCTCAATGATGTCTCAAGCACATGTAGTTTATTTCATTTAGCATGAACTTGAACCATAAACAATGCAGCAATACCATATACAATAGCTGCAATAACCAAGATCACAAGAAGTATAACCATGCACAAGAACACAACAAGTTATCCTAGGAAAACCCTTCTCAATCAAGGGAAAAACCCAACAATCCTTTGCTATAGAGTCAAGAGAAGATCCCCCACACCATGAAACCCTAATGCACACAAGAAGGTGCTTCTATGACCTTGAAACTTGCGCCTAAGAGAAGTGCGCACTTCGTTCGTACACTTAGCTTGTGAGAGTGTTACAATGAGTATGAGATATGATCCACAATGGGGATGTATCTCTCTTTATTTATACATGACCTAACACAGCAATAGGTGTATCTATTGGCACAATAGGGCCGACCTATACAACTCAGAAATATAATTAATCATTACACAATATTAATTATCTTTTACATGGTGGGGCCGACTTGTACCCTTTACAACACAAAATATGGTTACAACAAATCTTACTCTCAGACAGTATAGCAAGGATCTCACACATCCTCTAGTGCTCAGCCACCAGGGACACGTCCACCTGTGCTCAGCCACAGGGACGTCACTCTCAACAGATCAACTCAACTAAGTCCCTAGGAGTACAAGGCAGGAGACCATCTCAAGTCATCTCAACTCAGTCTAGAGGAGTAGACAAGAGACCACATGTCATCACAACTCAATCCAGAGTCTGACGCACACCCAACACATGG
This sequence comes from Picea engelmannii, assembly GCA_009831015.1. Taxonomy (NCBI): domain Eukaryota; kingdom Viridiplantae; phylum Streptophyta; class Pinopsida; order Pinales; family Pinaceae; genus Picea; species Picea engelmannii. The sequence continues at coordinate 122,906 of ML781663.1, forward strand.
GCTCTCTCATACATATCGTCTCAACTCAGTCCAGAGGAGAACGACCTGGAGAATGTCACATGACGCTGCAATCATCAACATGTTGCTCCTTATCTTTCCACTAGCTTCGACAAGTTTGTGCTCGTCAACAAGCTCTTAAACTTGTACTTGCAAATTGTATGGTTTTCTCCATCAAGTTTTGCCGATGGAAATGGGATTCCAAATGTGGGCACCATTATTCAACTCCCCCCTCTCAATGTGCTTCTTTGTTCTACAACACCAAGTCTTCTTTACCAATCACGCTGCCAAGACCATTACCATAAGATCTAATGCCATGTGGAAGATATTAGAACATTGCATGGACCAAAATTTTAGCTCTGATTCCATGTTCAATTCGTTATTTTGATAACATTTTAGTGCCAACAATCTAATACCATAAACACTGAGGCACAAAGATAAAGCACAAACACTCAATAAGTATGAGATACAAAAAAAACAGTGCCTTTATGGCTTCAACGTAACCTTTAGAGTCAATGACAACACAAAATACAAGGTGCAATAACAATTAGCGTTGTATTTTATGGTGTTAAGGCCCCTACAGTTTACAACTCAAAGGCCCCACTATTATGTATGGCTCTAAGGCCCTTCTATATCATACTTATAGTTCTATTCTCTTCAATGCACTAAGGCCACAAATGGATATATATTTATGCTCGACAACTGGGGTTTATAATCATATAACATAAATTGATCCATATCTTCTCTAATGCTCATGTCGTCCAAGACACGTCCATTATTTTGTTCTTTGATTTGGTGTGGACAAGGATGATTAATTTTCTCTTCCGTACTATAGGTTTCCAATCCCAGAAATTACAGGATTCACTTCGGGTTATTGTATATTTCTTTGATTTGGTCTCTTCTAGTTTTCATGCCTTGATTATTTTTGGCAGTTTTGATTCAACTTCAACTTTCATTTTTTGTTGATTTCATACTACCATCAGATACTTAGTCATTTTCTTTTCTTTCAACGTTTTACCTCTCAAACTTTTTGTTGAGTCAGACCTGTTGAGGATTATAGCACAGACAAGAATTAGTTCAAGATATTTTTGAAAAGTAATTCTACTTTCGAAAAGTAACTTCTATTTTGTAATTCACTTTAGATGAAAAGTGTAAGTCTTATTTTTAGCAGTTAAGTCTAAAGAGTGTATTTCATACATGCATGACTTAGACTAGGAGTAATCTCAAAAATAGATTAAGGTTTTGGTCTTAACTAAAACTATAAAGACAGGTCAAGATAAAGAGTTAAGACACACAAGAACACTTCAGCAGTTGAGCAGATTGAGCAATAGAGAGAGGAAGAGAGAGCAAGCAGCAAGAAAAGACGCATTTCCAGGCAGCACGCAGTCCCGTATAGGGATCCGCATAGTTTTGTACAGTTGTATGGAGTTTCATACAGACAATATTGTACGAATAGATCCATAGAGTGGTACAGGCAAGTCGTACAGGCTATCCTGTAGACCGTACAACAGCTTTATGTTGTTTCTAGTCTTTTCCAGCAGTTGTACCTTTCAATCAAGCTGTAAACATTCAAGTTTGAGGTGTTTTTTGGTATCCATGCAGTGTTGTTTTCTAGACAGCTTGTGGAGGTTTCCTTGTAAGTTTTTCGAAGGAATGAAAAGCAAATTTGAAGGAGTAATTTTTTTTACTTTGGAATAGAGCTTGGGAAACCCACCGGGCACTTCCCCTCATTTCGAGGATGGTACCCAGTGAACCAGATTTTGTACAAAGCCGAGGCTTTTTCGATAACTTGCTCATTTAAGAGCTCAACATGTCACTTGTGGGAATTGAAACTGGGTGGGGGGGAAAACACCCCTCAGCACAAACCACTCGGGCTAAACCCAATTGACAAATTTGAAGGAGTAATTACCGGTGTATGTGTGAAATTAATTTTTATGCTTTTGCTATTTGATTTCCAACTATTGTGTGATTAATGCTATGGTCTGAAATTTATTTCTGCAATAATTAAATTCAGCAATCTACTTGTTCGATTGAGATCATAAGGACTTTAGTCACCTAGGGCTTGGGAATTTTCACATGGTATCAAAGCTTATTTCTCTAATTGAGATTCTTTAGGATTTGGAGTGGTAAATCAACTGCAGGGAAGGACTAGCAGTGAAAGGGTTTCAAAGTTTTATTTTCAGATTTGGGAGTTTGTGCAATAGATCTCGGAGATGGCATCAACGTGCTTCAGGTTTGAGGACAGATTGGATGGTGCCTTGAATTTCTTATCATGGAAGGTGAGGGTTATACTCTTACTAGAAGAGAATGATCTTTGGGATATTATCAAGAGTGTTGTGACTCCGCCTACAGATCTGCATCAGTTGGTAGCTCACAACAAGAGGGAAGTGAAAGCCAAACGGATGATCTTGGATGCCATAAAGGATCACTTGATCCCTCATGATTCTGAAATGAAGGAGATGATCAATTCCCTAGTAAGTCTCTAATAGAGTCAGAACATAAACAAGAAGACGGTATTGCGGAACAAACTCAGATCCATAGTGATGACCATAACAGACACAAACACTAGTTACCTTATGAAGATCACACAGATTTGTGATCAACTTACAGTAGTTGGGGAGAAGGTTGAAGATGCAGAGTTAGTGAACATGGCACTGAATGGATTTCTAGTTTCATGAGAACCATTTGTCAAATGTATCTACACTCAGGAAAACATTCACGACTTTGAAAGACTTTGAGATGAGTGTATCCAAGAGGAGACTCGGATGGAGTCAAAGGCCAACAAGGAGGATGGTGAAAAGAACCTAGCTCTAGTTGGTCAATCAAATAAGGGCAGAGGTAAAGGTCCCAACAAGGGTAAGGGAAAGAGTGAGGAGTCAACCTCATAGCCAAGAAAGAAGGACTTGAGTAAAATCAAGTGCTTTAGTTGTCATAAGTACGGTCATTATGCATCACAATGTCCAGATAAGAAGGGTAAAGGGGAGAAACAACAGAAGCAGGTAGGAGCCTCTACAAAAACTCAGATGAACGAGTTTGCTGCCAAGTTTGAGAAGGACTTCTCGTTGGTATTTTGCCTTTCTACTAGCACGATTCTAAGGAATTCATGGTATGTGGACAGTGGGACATCTCAACACATCAACCCGACAGTTGTTATCTAGTCTGAAGAAGCAAGACTCAGGAGTACAAGTTGAGCTTGGAGATGGTGCCAAGTACCCAATAGCAGGGGTTGGTACTATTACCTTCCAACTCGAGTCAAGTAATTCTTTAGATTTTGACGATGTCTTGGTTGTACGAGGTCTCGGGAAGAATTTTCTTTTAGTGTTGTTTATGGACAATAAGGGCTTTGCAGTGGAGATTAAGAACCAACAAGTCCTCATCAGACCAAAGGAATCTAGCCCAGATATAGCTCAGGTAATAGGGGTTAGAGAAGGTAAGTTGTGCAGGTTGCAGGGTGAACCCGCTCGAGCCTTGGTACATGACAGTGATAGCTTGTGTAAGTTGTGGCACAAGAGGATGGAGCACCTACATCACAAGGCATTTCCTATTATGAGGGAGTTAGTCATAGGTTTTCCAAAGTTCAAAGTTGAGCATCATGGTGTATGTAGAGGGTGCACGCTTGGCAAGCATGCCAAGGTTGCTTTCCCAAGCAACAAGCATAGGTCTAAGGAGATTCTAGGCCTAGTGACAAAGGATGAGGAGTAGGAAGCTCCGAAGGTTGAGCTAGGATCATTAGTGATTTCCAAAGCAGTTCAGCAGCCTTCAAGTAGAGAAGGGGAGACGACAGCCCCTTGCACTTATGTCATGAGACCTCCGTGGTTTAGTTAAACATTGAAGGATGCTCAGGAGCATGTTGAGACTCCTAGGAGCACATTCAAAGAGAGCAAACCTCCAAATAAGTTTCCAGACTATATGGCATTCATGAGTAGCATTCTAGATTCCCAACCTTCCACTTTTCAAGAGGCAACAGACCAGCAGATATGGCAAGATGCCATGGTGGAGTACATCTCCATCATGAAGAATGACGTTTGGGACATACTGCCAAGGTTGGAGGGGAAGTCAGTTGTGAGTTCTAGACGGCTCTACAAGATCAAGCATGTTGCAGATGGCAGCATTGAAAAGTTCAAAGCGAGGTTTGTGGCGAGAGGGTTCTCCCAAAGAGAGGGAGTGGACTACGAGGGGACTTTTGCTCTAGTCACCAGTTACACAGAACAACCTGGAGGATTTGAAGTAAGTGGGAAGGAGTCCCATGTTTGTTTTGCAGTGAATACCTTGATATAGTTCATAGTGGAGCCAAGGCAGGAGCATTAGGTAGCAGCAAAACATGGGCTCAAGTATTTGACGGGCATAGTGGAGTACTCAAATTGGGCAAGTAATGAAACAAAAAGAAAGAGCACCTTAGGGTGTTGCTTTAGCTTGGGATCAACAATGATATCCTGGTTCAGCAAGAGGCAGACTTATGTGGCACTTAGCTCAACAAAGAGCAAAGATCACTTCATATGAGACAAGATTCAAATGGGAGCAATGAAGCTCCAATATATTCCAACGAATCAGCAGGTAGTTGATATTCTAACCAAACCCTTAGTAAGAGGGAAGTTTGAGACATGCAAAGATAGACTTGGATTGGTGCAGAATTCCTTCCTCGCTAAGAGGGAATGTTGAGAATTATAGCTCGGACACGAATTAGTTCGAGATATTTTCAGAAAAGTTATTCTTGAAAAGTAGTTCTATCTTTGAAAAGTAACTTCTATTTTGTAATTCACTTTAGTTGAAAAGTGAAAGTCTTATTTTTAGCAGTTGAGACTAAAAAATGTATTGCATACGTGCATGACTTAGACTAGGAGTAATCTCAAAAATAGATTAGGGTTTTGGTCTCAACTAAAACTATAAAGACAAGTCAAGATAGAGAGTTAAGACACACAAGAACACTTGAGCAAATTGAGCGACAGCGAGAGGGAGAGAGAGCAGGCATCCAGAAAAGAGGCATTTCCAGGTAGCACACAATCTCGTACAAGGATCTACACAGTTTCATACAATTGTATGGAGTTCCGTGCAGTGTTGTTTTTTGGACAGCATGTGGAAGTTTACTTGTAAATTTTTCAAAGGAATGAATGTCATGTCCCCCCCCATTTGACCTCCTTGAGAGGGTGGACGTAGTGGCCTAGGGGGCTCCCTGTAGGCCATAGTCCCCAAAGGGAGGGGAGTTGTGGGGCTTAAAGTGGTACAAGAAGGGAAGCGGTTGGTTTAAAGATGTCCATTGGGCAAAGAAAAGGGTAAAAGACCCTAACTTAAGGGATAAGCCACCAAAAAAGAGGGGAATCAAGCAAAAGAGAAACTATATAAGGAGATGGAGGTTCATTTGAACAGGACATAAGGATTCAACTTTGAAGTATCTTCTTTCTATCTTGGAGGCAGCTGCCTCAGTTCATTGGAGGGTTGTAACCCTCATTCCTTGTTGAGTTTCGGTGGGGCCCAAGGTTCACCCTAGCTCAACCCTGGTGCATTCTTACATCAAAAACCTATACTTTTGGAAGGCGTAGCTGCTGGAAGGGAGCGTTAAAGGTTTTGTGGCCAATATCAGAAGTCTGAGTCCACCATTAGAGGGTGTCGAGTTGTTGTCTAGAGGGTTTGTGACTTGTGGAGGGCTGGTAGAGGATACCTGAAGTTGCAGCGAGCTGACCGAGGCCTATTCCAACCTTTGGAGAAGGGGTCGAACCCTATTCCCTATGTCTTGGGAGGGGTCGAGCCTCTATTTGTTGCACAGTCACCTGGGAGAGACACCGAAAAAAGGTTTTTGTTGGGATGAGATGTGTTCTGGGCAGATTATCAACCAATACAGCACTGACTGTGGACATACTATAGCAGAGAGGAGTAACAGCAAGGATCTGAGGAGGATTCAACCACCAGGGGAAACCATACCACCCTTGCAGTTGGTCCCTAGGGCCTATTTACTATTTATGTGTAGAGACTAGCTGCTACACCATTAATTATTTTTGTTGAGACTATATTCTGGTGTTTGCTAAGTTGTTATCATATCAGATCTTGGAGATGGCAACTGGATTGTGATTTGAGGATAGGTTGGATGGGGTTTCCAACTACAGTCCTTGGAAGGAGTGAATCATGTTGGTGTTGATGGAGAAAGGGATTTGGGAATTTGCTAATACTCAGATAACTCCACCAACAAATGCGCCAGATATAGTCATCCATAATCAAAAGGATGTGAAAGCTAGACGCATCATTCTAGATGGAGTGAAGGATCACTTAATCCCTCATTTATTAGGGAAAAAGACAGCCTGGGATGTGGGAGGCTCTGAAGAGTTTATTTTAGAACAAGAATGAGAATCGCATAATGGTGTTGAGAGAGAGAAGCTTAGGGACACAAAGATGACAGGATCAGACATGGTGACAAGTTATCTCACCCAAATCCGACAGGTTCGAGATGAACTGGTTGCAATCGGGGAGACAGTGGATGATTCAAAGTTGATGAGGATGGTGCTCAAGGGATTTAGGAAGGAGTGGACACCGTTCATCAAAGGAATCGTGGCACGAGAGAAGCTTTTGAATTGGTCAAGGTTATGGGATGACTTTGTTCAGAAGGAACTTCGAAATGAAGATTTGAATGGAGGTCAACACAAGAATGATGATGAGAATCTTGCTCTTGCCAGTTGAGCAAGGAAGGGCAAGTTCAAGAAGATTGCCATAGGAGAGTTTACCTCTCAAGTCAGCAAGAAGAAGGACATGAGCAAAGTCAAGTGCTTTGCGTGTCACAAGTTTGGGCATTATGCAGGTCAATGTCTGCATAGGAAGAAGGGTGGGAACGAAACGCAACCATAGGTAGCTACGTCGGCAAAGACTCAAGTGGATGAGCTTTGCAAGAAGTTTGAATAGACAGAGTTCTTACTTGTTTCCCAGACTTCCTTGGGCACCATATCAGTCGGTGCATGGTTGATAGATAGTGGAGCCACATGTCATATGACAGGAGCACAAGAGGTGTTCAAGAGCTTCACAGAGTCTAACTCAAAGAGGAACTTGGTACGAGGACCAAACATGCAGTGAAGGGATCTGGAACAGTACTATTCCAGTTGGAGTCAGGAGGCACATTGAAAGTGGTGAATGTGCTATGGGTGCCAGAACCAAGGCTGTTGGGAGCGGGGAGCGGGAGCGGGAGCAGGAAGCGCAGATTTTCAAAAATCTTCAGGAGCGGGAGCGTTTCGAGAGCGTCTTTTATATAATACATAAAAAAAATATACATATTGATGCATATATATATATATATATATAAAACATGCAGAATGTTGAATCAATTGCAAAAAACATGAAAACATAGATATAAGATCATCTAACTAATTGATTAGTGATGATCATTAAAGCATCAACCATTTAGTACACATATAACATCAATCATAAACATTTTTCATCAATAGATTGTAACATACTAACAGACAACATCAACCACAAAATGAAATAGACTCTAGAGCATCATATTCATTACCAAAGAGTTGTAAGATTCAATCAATAGTTCAAATTTCAAACTTCAAAGGTAAACTGTCATATAATGTTCATAACTTCATTATTTACAAAATAAGCTATAATAAAGAGTCAAGAGTCGTAACTATGGAACTATTGACCATATTTTTATGCTCAAATCTTAACATTTTGCAAATTGAGCTCATTAGGTATATACCAAGTGTGTGACCTTAGAATTACTGATCAAGAAATTTTAAACCATATGAACCCAAGAATTTCAAAGTGCAGAATCAAACTTGGAAATCATCCATCAACATAAGAAAGTTACAATGCCAAAGCGTTGTTATGTTACCATGCTCAAACCAGATATCTCAACAGATTTAGATGCATTATATGTAAGGCCCGGTTAAGTGTCTAATGTTTCAAATAGCGTTGTTTTGTGTGGATAAAATTAACAGATTTAACCACCAAAGTATGAACAAGTCCTTACTTCTAGATTACACCAGCATCATTGTGAATTTATTTATGCATCTGTTGATAAATCCAAATCATGATTTTAGCGAAGTTTTACGATTTAACCATGACTCTTCATGCCAATACAAGAAATCACTGAAATTTAGAGTCTACTCTTCTTAGAAATCTTTCATCATGTATCATTAAGCATGTTGAAAAAATTTGTTGCAAGTATAAACCAATCAAAGAATGCTTCCAACATAATGTGTGGAGATGCCAAGAAACTGTCCACAGACTACTGTAATGGAATGCCACAG
>ML781663.1:131379-151509 GCA_009831015.1 Picea engelmannii
AAAGAAGTCTTAGCATTTACTGCCCATTAAGTATGTTTGAAAGCATATTCTAGGATTTGTTACTTGAGTGCACCTTCATTTTTCATAAAGCATTCAAACCATCCAGAGATGTATCACTTGCAATGTGAGATTTAAGCATTCATCCCAACCTCAATCCGATTAATTTAAGGCTGGGAGTGTTTTTGGGAGCGTTTTTGGGAGTGTTTTAAGGCAGGGAGCGTTTTTTTTCCTAGGGAGTGCGCTCTCGAAAAACGCTCCCAAAAGGGAGCGTTCAGGGAGCGCTCTTCGGGAGCGAGGGGGGGGGAGCGCTCCCCCGCAGACTAGGCCAAAACTCAAGAGGAGTGTGCTCTCAGTCTCAATAATTGAGAAGAATGGATTTGATGTAGCGTTCCAGGATTGAAAGGTGTTGATCAAGCCAAGAGGATCTAGCTCAGACAAAGCAGTTGTCTTTGGAGTTAGAGAGAGCAACTTGTATAGGCTAAAGGGCCATCCTATGCGACCAATGGCTAGCAACAAAGTGACAGAGAACAAGGAGCATGTAGTTCCAAAGGTTGAGCAGCTCAGAGGGAGTCAGCCTTCAAGTTCAGGTGGGAAGGAGCAGCCTTCCAAGTCTGTCGAGAAGGATTCATGGTGCGAGATGGCCATGCAGGATGCTCAGGAGCAGGAGGCTTCTAGGAGCATGATCGGAGGTAGTGAGTCTTTGGAGACAAGTCAGAGCATGATGGCAGATAGCTTTTGTGTCAAAGGGAGCAGCGAATCAAGTGGATTGGAGAGCATGCATGGTTGCAGATCTGGTAGCGAAGATAGAGCCAACTCTGGGTGAGAGAAGTACCTTCCTCGCTAAGAGGGAGTGTTGATGTTAGTGGTAGCATCGGGCAGGTGCTTCCGCATTGGCATGTGTCTAGCATGTGGAAGTTGTTGAAAGCCTTCTATCCTTGAGTTTACTTTAGTTAAAAATAATTAATTAAAGTAAAAGTGTTTTTATTAGTTAGTTGAGTTATTTAAGGAAAGTGCTAAAAGTAATTAGCATGTTTCTAAATCTCAAGTGGGTGTGAGAAGTCATATCAACCGCCAATCACTTTGGAGATTAGAAATAGATTATAACTCTTGATTATAAAAGAAAGGCTAGGGAGAAGAAGGAAGACACTTGTGTGAGATACACTTGTGGGAGACTTTGGTGAGAGATCAATGTCGAGACTTTTAGTGAGAGACTAAGGTCGAGGATAGAAAAGGAGGACTTTTGCTAGTGTAAGGAGTGTAAAAGCAAAGGACTTTTGCTTACACTAGAGTGAGGAGATCTTACAGTTTGGGTGAACAGATTTTGTCCAAGTGTTGATGCAGAGAGGGTTGGATCACAAAGGATCGTGATTCAATGTAGCGTTCCCCCGACCACCCAAAGGCCAGGGAAATGCCACTCCAGAGCAATCTCTCATGCTCTGATACCAATTTGTAGCATCTCTAACCTTAAACAAACTGTCCATGCTACTCTAGGGAACACTTTCATTCTCTTACTACGGAACATACGGTAACATACCCAGTATTCAACTGAGCTATGCCACATAAATTTTCTCTTCAAACTGCATGCTACTTAAACATATACATACAGCACTCTTGCGAAAGCATTACTTATAAACGTAAACCAACAAATACATTCTGTAATATACAATTTCATACTGAAATAACAGTAAACACCGATATGCAGCATATACAGGGAAACACCCATAATCATACAGATAGTTATAATCACATATATGACAAACCGTAACATAAGCATGTAAATAACAATGCAGCATATAATTTTATCATATGATAGGTACTTATCTTGGAAGGATTGTCACCAACTGCGTATAGACCATCCACAAACCTCCCAGCCTTAGACTACACTGTTCATCACTCTCAACAGTGAGTTACCCCCGAGCTGGGATTGAACTCCACCCATGTAAAGGGGTTCCTAACCAGGCTAAGGCTCATGTACAACAGGAAAGACTCTGTCTCAGGTGCTCACTCAACTAACAGCCTACAGCCTCTCATTCCCCACATGCCTGTCCCACCCAAGGAAGTGTGCCCCTTCTCTGCTCAACAGTCCCTCGACTGCCCCACTTCCCTTCCAGGGCTTCAGCAACATGCCAGACCGGAAGTCTCAGAGCACTATAGTTGTAGTTTAGCACCTTCGGGAATCAATCCCCAGCAATTCCCTCGCTCGGAGAATTGCTCACGGGCCTGACAACCCACTTCTTCAATCCCGCTCCAAGCTAACCAGGTACACCAACCGGAAAAAGGTTATGGAAACAGGCTCAAATATGGTGAAATGGATGTCTCAAGGATAACAGAGTGCGTGAATGAAAATGGTCATGGAATCATTGACTGGATAACTGAGTGATGGAAGGAATCACCGTGAAAATTGATCGTGAAAGTGATGGTGAGAATGATGGTCCAGCTGCTCGTAAGAATCCCCGTGAAAAGTGACCAAATGAGTTAAGTCCCCACGATATGAATGCATGTCCCCAACTTGACACTTGTCATGTTGGAAGCTACTTTGGTCCACTTGTCCCCAACTTGACACTTGTCATGTTGGAAGCTACTTTGGTCCACTTGTCCCCAACATTTGAACTTAGGATAAAATAATTATCCATACTTTATGTTTTAGGAAATATTGATATAATATTCCTTTTTGGCTTAAGCTCTCTAGCTTAGCCCTTTCCCTTAACTTTTGGCCCTCCCTTTCCCTAACTGGTGAAGTTCAGTCCCCCATCTCTTTTATCGTGGTCGGTCTGCGCGCAGCAATGTGTTTTATATTAATCATGAGACATGTACAAAATAGGCGCACTGGCCTTTAACATCTAGGCGCTCCGGCCTAATACCAAAACATAAGCATCCTAGCTTATAATAACCGGCTCACTAGCCTATAACACATATCATATACACGAGGCTCGTTGACCTCCATATTGCGCGCACTTTAGTTACTGCGCGGGGTATCCGGGAATGTGTACACTACATCTTTTTACTGCGCAGTGCATGTGTGCACTATGCCATGAAAGGTGCATTACAAAATGATGTCAAAACAGCTCACCAGCTTAAGTATACTTACTTTACATTTACAATTGGGTTCAGCCGAGGGATATTACATTCAAGATCTTGGATAGGAAGACGACTTCCATCTAGAGATCATACAGGTCAAGGAGGAGAGAGAGCAAAGGCAGTCGTAGGTGGGTTTTAGAGGATATAAGCCAGAGGAAAGCGTAGCGCCGTACAAGTTTTTCGTACATGTACGTGGGTCGCAATGGAGATAGTCGCGTATGTACGAGGGTTTTCTGAAGGACAGTTGCATACACCTCAGAAAACATGATGGTACAACGTCGTGCAGCAACACGGGCATTGTCAAGTTTGTCTGCAGTGTATATTCTCTTAGTGGGCCATTTTCCCTATTATGAGAGCCCTGATTTGACCTTAATAAAAGCATCTGAGTATTAATTTTCCCTCTAGGGTTTATACCCGAAAAATATCAGTGCCTTGTGTATGAGATTTTGGTTTCCTGGTTTATGCTTCCGCTGCATGTTTAGATGATTACTCAGCTGTGCTTTTAGTAGATAAAGTGACTTTATTTTGAGCTAATTGTCGGGTGCTGGGTTGAAGTGGTAAAATCAACAGTGTTCACTGATGATGACATGGTGTTGACTTTTCAAGGAGGGCTTCCACTAGGAGGCTTGATCTGACCATATAGCTTTCCCTATAAGTCCACAGATCATCCACTGTGCAGGCAATGCACGCAGCACATCCAATAATGGCATTTCCATAGTTGCTAGTGGAGGATTACGTGTGCATTTCCTATTATAAATCTAAACAAATTCAATGTACTGTATTTTCGTTTTAAGAGATATATCATTAACTCAAAAGGTCATGTTTTTCCACAAAAACCAAACCTCCATAAAAAGTATTATGTTTTTCCACAATACCAGATTCAATCAAAAACAATATGGGGAGAAAAGAAGAATGATTATTTCATAAGATATACCTCATCAGGAGTGGCACAAAATCGAGCCACTAGAACATAGGTTGTACTATCATTGATACCGCATCTTTTCAGAGATTCTGTTATCTTGAAAATGTTAAGGGCTTCACAAGTATTTCTTTAGGGAGCAAGGAGAAACAATGTTTGACATTGAATACAAAAATCACAAGTAACGGATACATGCTTTGATCCTGAGTAGTTGTAAACAAGCTCTGAATGAAGAGTTTTTGTGGTAAGACGCCCTCGACACTTGGTCAGGAGAGCCTTGTGTGCAGCAGCAAGAACAGGAAATACATGTGGTATCTGCACCAAATTTTAACACAAGGTGTCATATGACAGTTTGACAGTTCAAGCAACCATAGTACTAACATATGATCTATGAATAAGTCATGAACCTTAGCAATACATTTGCATAAAGTTAGATTCATGAGAAGCAAAAAGCAGTTCAAGTTCAATAGAAGTCAATCCTAAATTATAATAAGTATACTGCTCAACAGATAAAACTCTTCCCCAGATTAATTCATTAATAGAGGACAGCGGTAAAGCTTGTACCTGTGCCCAGCAAACAACAGGTAAGGGTGCACTTGAAACACTTACAAAAACATGCAAAAATATGATAAGATGTGCAAAGGGAACGTACAAGTAATGCATTAAAAAATGCCAGCTCAGGATCTAGTGTCCCTGCTTGCATATAATTCAAAAGTTCTCTGCAACACAGACAAAATGGAAGACATTTGGTGTCCAGTTTTAGAAATTTTCTGGTAGAAAACCTTACACATGCATTACCATGTCACCAATAACTAAATACAGCATTGATATTATATATAACAACCCCAAAAGTATTTTGGGATGAGCAGTCCCACATAAATGTTATAATTAATGCATTAAAAAACGCCAACTGCTTTAGTATCCTCGCTTGAATAGACTCTAATAGTTTTCAGCTACACAGATAAATGTAAGAACTTTCATATCCAGTTTTAGAAATTGTCTATTAAAACATAAAAGATTTGACATATGCATCGCCATGCTAACAATAACATGATAGCTGATATAACAGACACTTTAAAAGCATTGTAGGGTGAATATCCTCACATAAAAGTTATAGAAGAAAAGAATAATAAGGTTGACGTTGGAACCACATGCGATCAAACCCAACTTGATACCAGACAATTTGACAGGATAAACAAAACTGCAAAATATTTTTGAGGCTGGATAAATTGGCATGCACAATGCAAACCCAGAAATGAGAAAGAATGGCACATTGAGAAGAGAGAAAAATAAGGCGAAAATAAACATAGTAAATGACAAATACCCAACTACTCAAACAAAGCCCTCAATAGGATGCCATAACCACATGCAACTGGAATAAGAATATCAATTATTTAAACTTTAGTATTTATTGATAACAGAAGGTAAGATAAATCATTTGATTATATTAAAACAAATTCAAATAAGATTCACTATTGATTCTTTTGTCAAAAGTCAACAACTTAAAAAAGGCAGTGTTTCCTTTCAACAAGGAATAAGCAATTGATTACAACTCTTCCTCTTCAGCAGAGGAGTCGTCCAACTAAGAACACTGCAATCAGTGGCAACTCGTTTCCTTTAACTCCACTTGCAAGAAACCTTAATCATTATCTGGTTTATTCCTCTACAAGGGAAAATGCTATACTTAAAAACGACCTCCATTGCCAACCACAGGATCAGATACAGGGACCTAAATCATGTACAGAAGTGGGCAAGCTGCAAACTAGGGTTCTTTTTGTACAAGAACTACTGATGAAGGAAAATTAGAAAACTACTTAACATAAAAGAGAACACAAAGCATTAATTGACATTGATAAAGTAGTACTGATCCCAATCTGTGTCTTGTGTGGAACTCCAAGAGTTAATGTTTTGAGAATCCCTGTACATGGGTGTGCATAGATCTATCTATGCTAGAAATAAAATGAAAGGCATATAGGCAGGTAAGAAAAGATGACAAAGGTCAATTTAACAGATAATGTGAATGGGGGAATATGGTATGGAATCCTATTTTTCAAAAAGCTATATCAAACTAAACAAATGCATTTCCAAGAAATTCAACTTAAAAACTTGGGAAACAGAAGAAGTCTCAAAAATCAAAAATCACACACCTAAAATAACTTATAAGTTATCCATACCAATCCAAAACAGCCTCACAGCCCATCACGTCGTGGTTAAGTGGTTGAGTCACAACGTCATCATGCAAACGACCCAAGTTCAAACCCCAGCGGGCATGGAGCCCTAGAACAATGTGTGTGTTGGTCAACTTAGACAGCTTCCCGCCTTGACTAGGCCTACAATACTACAGAGTTAGGGTTCATAGCTCACACTAAGCAAAAAAAGCGTACACCCTTGCCAAAAAATAGAACCACCTTGTTGTGTCTTAAGCCTTAGCATCCACAGGCCCACAAGAAGAAAGAGATCACACTGATTCAGACAAACTTCAACAATTGAAAAGTAAAACATGCAAGTGAATTAACATCATGGTGGAGTAGCCATGGTTCACATCCCCTGCCTTACAAGACGTGAATCCAAGATGGGTATGCATTCACATCCCCTATGCGAGACCAAGATGCATGTTAATCACCCAAGTATGCGATAAAATCCCTTGAGTTGATGGGGGATGCACCTTGCATCACCTAGCCCAAATCAAGGGACACTCCCCCATACCTTAATGGGAAATGTGATTTTTTTGCCCAAAAATAATACAAAAAATTGAAAGAAAAAAGGGTAACATTAACAATACATTCCCAGCATTTTAAAGAGGGAACTTTAAGGAAGGAACATCTCATTTTATGGTTCCCCCTATACCATGAGATCAAAGGTAGATATCACTGCCTATTTCAGAACTCAAGGGGCTCCCTTTCCACCTTCTTTTGCTATACCAACCAAAGATGCCTTATCTTCATGAGAGAGGTATTCAGGTACTTATCTCAGTGCTTATAGGCCCCATCTAGACCAAAATCCTTTAGGGGGATCATCTCATATATCCCAATCACCCTGTCCGATGGGAGCAAAAAATGATAGGTGAAGACCTAGGATACCCAAGAGATTGAAGTGATTAGGCCTCGTGTATTCTCTCGACCTCTGCCCCAAGGGGTCGACCAAAATTTTTGTGTCCCATGAGGATTTGTGTTTCTAGGTCATATGACATATACAACCATGCCAGAAAACATACCAACTCTAGGCGCCCCCAGAGTTAGGCTCCCCCCTCCCAACATACTACTCACCAAGTTCAGCAAAGTAGCCAGGTTTCTATTAGGAGATTCCTCCCCTCAGCCTTGTGCTAGGAATAATAATTATATAATAATGTGAATGCGGGTCTAGCAATTTCATGGTGGTCTAGATTTCAAATCCCGTTGCATTGCTAGATTTTGATAAAAGAGTGAATAACGGCTTGGATTGCAGTTGGCATTAAGATCCCAAATGGTGTGTTGTCCTGCTTAGATGCAGAGAACCAGGTCCAAAATGTTTTCATCCACTCTTTGGCCGCCAAAAAGAAGGTTGTTATCTTTGACATCCCCAAGGCCTTTACCCCTGTATGTAATTAGGAACATGTTCCGAGATTTGTTGAGAAGGCCATAGCATTGATGGCAGAAGGCATGGATGACATTATCTACATAAGTGTGAATGACCCATGTGTGATAAAGGAATTTGCAAGATTGTACCCAAGCAACAAGCATATCAAATTTCTTTCTGACAGTTTTGCAAATTACAAACGTTCATTGGGCTTTGAACTAGAATTAACAGAGCTGACACTAGGAATCAGATCTTAAAGTGAATGGCACACACAGCAAATCACCAAGGACTAGAAGGTCACCAAAAGGCTTGACATGGTAGGACCTTCTTGCAAGCAACCCAAGTACAATCTCTTCCCCGGTCACAAGCACACCAAGTGTTTGACAAAATCCCTGAATGAAAAGTTTTTGATGAAATGCTTGAATGAAAAAATTTTGACGAAATGCCTAATATCAATGAAACCACTAGGGCAACATTATTTCAAGAGGGTTCTGATATCAAAGAAAGTTTTCAAATCATGGTTAAGTCTCTCATAGGGAAAACCTTAATCTTGTGGGTGAACTCTGTAGATTACATCATAGATATAAAGCACACACTAGAGCTCATGCAGGGGATCCCTGTGGACCAACAGTGCCTTCTGTTTGCAGGTAAACAACTTGATGACCATATCTGTTGTCTGACTACAGCATATGCAAAGACACAACTCTCACTTTGGTTTTAAGTCTGTATGGAAGAGCGGTGGGCAATGGAGCAGCTTCATCCTCAAACCATGTTTCTTTCGAAGATATAGTCAAAAATAAACCCTCCACTTCAACTGCTCCAAAAACTCCTCTGCCGAGTATATATATCGTGGAGAAATCAAGAGAGGTGTCAATGTTGGTGGTCTCAAAGCAAGAGGTCACAAACCTACTCTCATTCTATGAATAAACCCTCCACTTCAACTGTTCCAAAGCCTCCTCTGCCGAGTATATATATCGTGGAGAAACCAAAAGAGGTGCCAATGTTGGTGGTCTCAAAGCAGGAAGTCACAAACCTACTCTCATTCTATGAATCAACTACAGTAATTTGCAGATTCAATGGTTTCTAGCCTCCTACATCAAACTTCTACCAATGGATACAGCATTTCGAGAATGCAAATAATCAGAAACAACAATTTTAGAAAGGGATAACAATGCATGTCCAAAAGTGCAAATTGAGGAATCCAATCTGCCCTCGGATGATAGAAAAGAAGACAAGAATACCAGGATTTCTACCACGAGAGTGGTAGCTGTAAATGAAGCCCCATCATGAGGAATGAAGAGACTTCAGGACTCCGATAACTCCAATTCCAATAAGGAGTTGGCACTCCATATGAATCCTGAAAATCCAAATTCTTATTTACAGTTACTCCCTGTGGAACATTCTCAAGGGGGTGGATTGAGAGTAAAAAGAAGAAAGGGAAAAAAGGAAAGATTAAGGATTATTTTCCTCATAAATCCTCTTTTCATCATTTCCTCAATTTCCGGATCTTTGGAACTAGTAGGAAACAATCCAAAAGTGTGGGAAACATTTTCGAGAACTTTGGGAACTTGGCGGGAGCTTCTAGGTGAGGAGAGTGTAACTTTCAATATCATTCCCATGAGATTTTGCACATTCCAAACCACGAGAAGCCAAAATTACCTATGTTTTGGAGAAACCCCATTTTTATCTTTTTTTGGCTCCCAAGCTGTCATTTTGATAAGGTCAAGAATAAATAACACATTACTAAATTGACCATGACAAACACATTCAATGACAAATACAAATCTGGTATCACCCAAAAGGCAGATGAGACTTGACAAATAGTCCCTTTTAAAATAATTTATGATCGAAATTCTTTTTACTGGAATGCTAGAACAGATGCATCCTCTATCTACTCTGCCAAATAAGAAGATTATTATGAGGTCTTATGGCAGATGAGACTTGACAAATAGTCCCTTTTAAAATAATTTATGATCGAAATTCTTTTTACTGGAATGCTAGAACAGATGCATCCTCTATCTACTCTGCCAAATAAGAAGATTATTATGAGGTCTTATGGACTAACTTGGCGAGTGGACTATGAGTTCAGTCATTTATTCACTCTAACTAAGCATCTAAGAAAATGGCATTTTGCATTAGCTAAAGAACTCAGTGACCTAGAAGGTAGAACAACCACAGTTCATAATCCAGAATTTAGAAAAACAATGTAAACGCAGCAGAAATGAGATATAAAATACACACTTGCTGTTGGTGACATCTGAACATTTTGCATTAGCTAAAGAACTCAGTGACCTAAAAGGTAGAACAACCACAGTACATGATCCAGAATTTAGGAAACAATGTAAAATCTGCAGAAATGATAGATAAAATACGCACTTGCTATTGGTGACATCTGAGAAGAGGAGGAGGTGCAAAGTTGTTCCAGTCTTATCATATAGCTTGTATTCCGTCATTGCTGCTTGCAGATCCTGCTCTTCTTGTTTCCTAACTTAAGTTTTGATATACAATGCTTATGTCTGACTTTATCTTTCCACAAATTTGCCTGGACATATGTAATTGCCTGGAGAATGTCACAGGATATGCTTGGACTGTATTTACTATTTACCCGCCCAAGTGGAGAAGAAATATATGCACTATCCTGCAAATCACTTATTCAATGAGTCTCCTTTGTAAAAATTGGAAAAAGCAAGAATAACATATCACCAAAGAAATTAAGATCTTCTATACTGTCACCTTTTCAGTTAAAGTCTCGGGCTATCCATCTATGGGAAGTGGAGGTGGGTCCTCCATTGAGCTCCCTATTCACAACCTTACGAAAAACTCCTTTTTATGGCCTCTAGAAAATACCCGCTTTGGCGACTGCCTTTTCGCTCAGCTCTATTCGACACTGTACACTGCAACCCTTGTTGACTGACCCCAGACGCGGTCACCTGCACTACGACGTGGTCTCTTGCTCAAACCCTCGACGCTGTCTGCTCCTCTACTCTTCTTTCGACGTGGCCTCCTGCTCGACGCCCCGACTCAGTTAATTCCCCGACGCGGTCTCCTGACATCTTGGTATTGCTTATTTTATTACGCTGAAAGGCATACACATATTGATAATGGGCAGATTTAATAGGGGTTTAGTGTTTAATAAGTTTTTTTATGGACATGATTAAATATGGCTGGAATATTCTTAGTAGTCACACAAAATAAATGGTTGTGATTTCAATCATTAACTTCCTAGCTATTATAAAGACATCCATTTATGTGTTTATTTTTTTACATTTACCTAATCATATTTAAAAATTACTTTAATAGCTACCTGATTGCCACGTAAGTGATTAACAGAAATTAAAATATTAACACCAGATAAATGAAGTACAACCATTTATTTGTTAATCAATAATAAAATTTAATAAATTATTTATCAGCGGATACCTTTCAGCATTCTCCAGCTGTATTAGCGGTTGTGCTAGCTATGCCGAAAGGCATACACCTATTGACAATAGGCAAATTTAATAGGAGTTTAGTGCTTAATAAGTTTTCTATGGACAGGATTAAATATGGTTGGAATATTCTTAGTAGTCACACAAAATAAATGGCTGTGATTTCAATCATTAACTTCCTAACTATTATAAAGACATCCATTTATGTGTTTACCTTTTTACATTTACCTAATCATATTTAAAAATTACTTTGATAGCTAACTGGTTGCCAAGTAAGTGATTAACAGAAATTAAAATATTAACACCAGATAAATGAAGCCCAACCGTTTATTTGTTAATCAATAATAAAATTTAATAAATTATTTATCAACCGATACCTTTCGGCGTTCTCTAGTTGTTGTATTAGCGGCTGTGCAAATTCATGGCTGGTAAACGCCGAAAGGACGGCTTGCAAAACCTGAACCGCTGGAAAAGAGAAACGGCCCATAGGTGGACGAAAGGAGTTGGAAGGAGTTGGTTGGAAGGAGGCAGTGTGCCCAGAACGTGGCTGGTGAAGGCCAAAGGTTTAGGTTGGCCTAGAAAATGAAACCATAATCACTCATACGTGACAATCAGCTAGCCACCATAGTAAATTTTAAATATGATTAAATAAAAGTAAAAAAATAAACATGTAAACCGATGTCTTTATAATAATGAGGAAGTTAGTAGTTGAAATCACAACCATTGATTTATTGGGACTACTAAGAATATTCCATCAATATTTAATCTTGTCCATACAAAACTGATTAAGCACTAAAAACCTATTAAATGTGCCCATGGTCAATAGGTGTACGCCTTTCGGCGTAATTAAATAGTCTTATACTAGCACAGCCACAAATTCGTGGTTGGTAAACACCGAAAGGACGGCTTGCAAAACCTGAACCGTCGGAAAAGAGAAACAACCCAGAGGTGGAAGGAAGGAGTTGGCTGGAAGGAGGCAGTGTGTCCAGAACGTGGCTGGTGAAGGCCAAAGGTTTAGGTTGGCCTAGAAAATGAAACCCTAATCACTCATACATGGCAATCAGCTAGCCACCATAGTAAATTTTAAATATGATTAAGTAAAAGTAAAAAAATAAACATGTAAATTGATGTCTTTATAATAGTGAAGAAGTTAGTGGTTGAAATCACAACCATTGATTTATTGGGACTACTAAGAATATTCCATCAATATTTAATCATGTCCATACAAAACTGATTAAGCACTAAAAACCTATTAAATGTGCCCATGGTCAATAGGTGTATGCCTTTCGGCATAATAATCCTTCTTTTCTGACTATGTACAACAAGATCCTAGGTTTACAGTTTTAGGATCCTTTTTGGTGTCGAGATTTATAACTTCGTTTACTTCATTGAAGAGTTGTTTGGTTTGACATTGGTAGCCTTTTGGAATTGGTTTTGCAAATTGAACAACATTTTGATAGTAAGGACATCCTTAAGGAGTTTATTTGATTTAAGATTTTCCATCCCTTCTTGACATTCTTCTAGTGCTTTTGAATGGTCTTCATCATCGATAACAACACCTTGAAATGTACCTTCACAAGTTAGAAAATTGATAACTTGTTGGTCTTTGTTGAAGACTCTAAAATTGATAATATTATCTGGAATTCAGGGCTTGTAAATCAATTCAACAAAAATTTTATTAGTGATGAAATCATCTATAAGACCCAGACAAGAAGCAACATGAGCTAAGGCATCTACTTCTAAATTTTGAATTCAAGAAATGAAAATAATATTTTATGCTTAAAATTTGTTAATCAAATGCCATGCCTCATGTTGGTAATTTTTTAAGTGAGGAGAAAGACAATGTATGGAATTCTTTATTTGTTTCACTATAATTTCAAAAACACCCAAAGCATTTCTAGATTTAACATTTAAATCAATAACTTTTCTTGGACCCTGCACCAAGGCTACATACTCTACTATGTGTTGATCTCTGTTCCTATCAAGGACAAGAGTCAACCTCCTGGGGTATTCTCATGGAGGTGGAAATACCCTCTACAATTTTATAGAGGTGGTGCTCCTCTCTTTCTCACTCATATGACAATTATATTATAGTTCTGGATAATCAATTTTTTATCTATTAACATTGAATGCCTAAGAGTGGAATAGGTAGTGGGACACAAAGATAAAAGTCTACATTAGCAGTTTGACACAAGAAAAACAAGCGAATTTGTTTGTTCCACCATAACCATTTCCCATATCATAGCAAATGAAGGAAAACATTTGAAGCAAGACACAAAACACAAAGCAACATAAATGGTCCTTTTCAGAGAACTTTAAATGATTTTATACCATTCAAATCATAGGGATGTAAAGGAGACACATACTTGAGATTTCATGCTTTAATGATAGTCAGAAACCACAAAAGTCATGAGCACCAAAATAGCTCTCTGTGGAGTTTAAATAAAATAATAGATGCAAATTTACTACTCAAGATCAAATAAAATGTGTGGAAAATTGACACCACATAATATTTATGATACTTAAACGTGAAAATATGAAATGCATTTGTCCTATTGGACTGGGATGGGGCTGTCGTGGACCATATAGTAAGTAGAGGTGACCTGGAAGACAAAAGGAGACAGTCATGAATTGGCCTTATACAAACACAACTTGGATGACAAGGCTAGATGATTACAGACTGGGAAAGAAGAAAAATCGAGGGAAATGCTTCAAACACAACTTATAGTCACAAAAATGGAAGCAGGGAATGGTGGTTTTATTGCCTTCTTGCTTGTTATGATTATTTAAATAAGTAGTTGCATATCAATCAGAGTTGATGTAACTGTTTTTTTAATCTTGAAGATCAAGGTGGGTTAGCTATTGCTTCTTGTTATCGTGCAAACTGTAGGTTGGGAAAAGCCCGACCCAATCCACTAGATGGTGATAATGGTGGGAGAGTTTACCCACTATCACCTTAGATAAACCCTCTCCTCGCTTTAGTGAAGGAAAAATCCAACACAAAGGGGGAATCATGGGTGACCCTAGGGGGAAATGAGATGGAAAATGAGACTATGGAAGTGATGCCCCTATAGGTCAAGTTACTAAGTGGAAGATGGCTTGGAAACGAGTCTCGGAAGTGATCAATGGTTTCCAAGAGCTCGAGTACCTGCAGAAGATGATTATAGCTGCCCAAGACACAAGAAAAGACGAGATACGAGCCCAACAATCCAATGTACAAGCAAGTGAAGCTTGTTGTCCTAATTACCAGCAGTATATAATGATATAAATCAGCAATGAAATAAATGGAACAGCTGCTAAACAAGTCACTAAAAGTCCAAGTAAATATGCAAGAGACTAACTAGCAATTACTAGTGAAACTCAAGTATGATAGTACGGGACTTTAGCAACATTTAAAGGTTGTTTGATGCAAGTATTGAAGAGATATTTCTGCAGCCTTATGGCTGTAGCAAACAAGTGTTACTACAAAAAATTATAACCACCAAAACTTGCAAGTAAACCTGTTAGATTTAGGAAAAATAGAGAAAACAATGATGCTTTTTCAATTATGTTCACTAGTATAAATTTAGATCAACACATTTAAACAAAGATATAAACAGATTTGAATATATAAAATTAAATTCTGAACATAAACAAAATTTATAAGTGCAAAAGACAAACATTAGCTTACCTCTTAGCCAATGAAGAATGCACCTGTCACATGTAGTGGATGTAGTCCTCTTTGATATGCTCAGAAAAATCAGTTTAAGGTTCATGGATCAAACCTCTAGGGTTTTGATTTCTACCATGATATTAGGTAGACAGTTTTGCCAAAGAGAGGACTGCAAGTAATGCTGGAGTAAAACACTTAATTGTTGTCCAAAACTGAGACAGTAAAACCTAGCAGCAATAACAACCTTCAAACTAGAGAAGGTACCAGAATAAGAGACAACAAACCCTTCAAGAAATGGGACAGCAAACCCTTCAACTAATGGAACAGTAAACCCTTCAAGAAATGGGACAGCAAACAAGAGGAGGAATCCACCAGCAAATGAAGAGGAAGAAGTCACCAGCAAATGAATATAAACACCCATAGCAAGGTAAATAAACACCCACAGTAGGGACAACAAGGTAGGGGAGATGCCATCGGTCCCTCCACATGCGGTGGCAGCCACAAGGAAGGGCCACGACACCTTTGCTCAGTCAAGGGACAGCCCGCGACACTCTTATCGAGGCAAGGGACAGCTCACGGTAGTCTTATCCAGGCAAGGGACAACTCGCAACAGCCTAAAGGAGAGATCAACAGCAGGCCTGGACAGTCAAGAAGAGGTTTGGCACCTCTACACCAGCAGATAAAATAGAGGAAGCTCTCAGCGAAGTAGGAGTCCAAACAACATGCCTCAGATCTGAAACAGAGAATCCACTAGAGGAGTCGCACCATCACCAAGAGAAAGAAATCTCGAGGTAGCCGCAGCAATAGAAGTAAGAGAAGTGAGTGTGTGTCTAAGAATGCTAGAGGGGAGGGTTTCTTTTATAGCTAAGGAAAGGGGCTAGGGCTAAAAATAAAATAATTAAATAATAACAATTTAATTAATATAAATATTAATTAAATGTCGAATAAGTCAAAGTGACTTATAAAAAACCAACACCACATCAAACAAGAAGGAAAACAAAAACAAGCAAGGGGGAACTTTAAGATAAAGTCGAGGGAGTCCTCAATGGAAAAACATGTCCACATAAGTCTCATGATGACTTATAAAATTTTGTCATTACTGGATAAGAGGGTACATCAACAATGTGGTCATGTCCATCTTCTTAGCCACTCCTAGGTCTCATGGAACATCTCGAGAGAGAGGAAGAGGATCACATATCATCTCATCTTGGTATTTAAACCAATGTCTACTTGGTCTAAGACCAGGGTGCCCCAGAACTCATATGGGGGCCCTAAAACATATCTAGGGTCTTATCCACCAAGGTACAAGACCAAGGATCAACCCATGTGTTAAGCAAGGGTTCCCTGGAACACATTCAGGGGCCCTAGAACACATCTAGGGACTTATATCATCAACCACCAAGGAACACATCCAATGATCAATCCAAGCACCGAGCAAGGATTCCCCGGAACACATCTAGGGGCCCTAGAACATTAAAATTCATAAAAAAACAATAGAAAAATTACAAACCGTTGAGAAGAAAAATTTAAAAAAATATGTGACAACATTTTTTGTGTTGTTTAGATGAAAAAACATCGGCGATATTTTTTTTTGCACCATATTTTTTAAATTTAAAAAGAAAAAAAATATGGCTTTATCGGTGCGTTCCTTATACATAAACGCATCGGTGTGTTTCTGTCGAAATGGTGCATCGGAAAATCGGAAAATGTTTTTAGAAAAAATGTGAAATCGAAAACTGTTTAAAAAAAAAAGGCAGAGGGTCGACTACGTTTGAGATCAGAAGCAATAAGTGGTCTCTTTGCATCACATGCCAAACATTTATATATAGAAAAACAAATCCATTAGATCTAAAATACCTAAAACGAAAAGACCTAATTCTGAAGTGATAGAGGGAGTTAAACCCTCGGGTGAAATTTTGCATTTATGTAAGCAAAAAAAAAACAAGGGTTTAAGGTAAGTATGATTTTTTTATTTTTTGATGTAGGGTTTTGAGTGAATCACCATACCCTTCAAATCCTGATTTTCTGAATATTTATGTTGTTGTTCCAAAGTATTATTTTGCTCCACAGTGCTCCCCGATATGTCTCTCTTCCAAATCCGTCTCCTGTAAATTTTGGCAAAATAATGAAAATATTAAATACCTTCTTAATATTAAAAAAACTTTATGAAAAAGGTTTAGAGTGAATCACCATACCCTTCAAATTCTCATATTCTGAATAATACTGTGGTTCCAAAAAAAAAATCTCCTCCACAGTGTTCCTCCTTATGTCTCTCTTGCAAGTCTCTTCCCTGCAAAATTTTGCAAAATAATGAAATAGGAATAGTTTTTTAGTATTTAAATGACTTTCTTAAATTCGATTCTTGTTCTTTTTTTAATTGTTTAAAAAAAAACGCGCTTTCTTTTTTAACTTTTTCGGCACGACGGTGCATTTATGTAAGACGCACCGGTGCGGCCATATTACATTACGCATCGATGCGTCCATATTAATTGATGCACTAGAAACATACAATTATTTTTTATTAACAAAATCTCGAAACACGATATGGTTGATTTTTCAACGCACCGGTGCTTATTGTTAGTATGCTCATCGGTGCGTTTGTGGTTTATAAATGCACCAGGATGCTTTTAAATTTAATTGAACTTTTATTTGCACATAAAATAGTATATTCATCTCAAATTATCTTTTAGGATGAATTCACATGACTTACAATACTTCAGTATACATTTTACGTTTTATGTTGCCTTATTCTTAAAAAAATGTTTCAAAACTATATTCAAACTTAGATTGTGGTATGGTTCTCGAAATTTATTTTAGATATGTACAGGAAAATTTATTGCTAATTTTGTCGAAATGCAGAGAGAAAACCTTATTATATGATCAAATGGTCAATTATTCAAATTCCAGCCCAGTCCATATTGCTCAAAGACCATCTTAGAGTTCTCCATTTCCATCTCCGATAAGTTTAACTTATTTTATTTATGTTTCGATTATCTCATTGAATTTTTTTTATCCGTGCCAATCTGAATAAAAATGTATCCAAATTTGCAGGATCCTGATTCGAAATCGAGTTCCGATGCATAAAATATTCCAGTATCGGTTCAAAAACGTCACAAGGTCTTATCGGGAGCAACATACCACAAGCAGTTGGTAGATGAAAATGGACAGTGGCTTTACCCTACCAATTGTGACATTCCATCTTCCAGCCGCAATCATTGGTCGACAATGGTAATAATTGTTTGGTATAATGTAATTTGAACAAACAAATTATTGCATTGTGCTTACTAATATCATCGATGTACTAATGTTCAATATTTTTGAAATTAGGATTATTTTGATGATAAGTGACCTACCTACCATCTTCTGTTGCACCCCACAACAATGTCAACTCGAGAGAAGGTTGCAATGAGAGCACAACTTGGAGAGGAAGCGTACCAAGAATGGTTAAATCAATCACCTATTCAATTTCCACTATGTCCAGATTCACCAATTATGAATGACTACAACAATAGTAGTTATTCAGAAGTTGGCAAAGGAGACAATCAAAAAGAGATTGGTATGGATGATTACTTACAGGATACGACTGCCATGGAGACAATGTTGTTAGACACATTCCATGACGATGAGCTAGGGGATGATGCTCATATCAATGATACCATTTTCAAAAGCCTAAAATCTGCTTCCACCACCCTTCTCTTTGGACCTAGTGCCCAGTCAAAGTCTACCCAGCTTGGGACAATAATGTTACTATACAATGTGAAAGCAAAGTTTGGCATGTCAAACGCATGTTTCTCGGCAATATTGAGGTAATTGACCAACAAGTGCCTTATATTAATTTTGAGAAATCTTGTCACACAATCAACATTAGAAATGGTTGCTTTTATAAACATTAAATGACCTTGTACATTTCTATTGCCCACTAATTGCAGGATATTCAAAGATAAGGTTATTCCTAATGATAATGTTTTGCCCGGTAACTGCGAAGAGGAAAAGCAGTTGTTGAAAATGTTGGGTGTTGAGTATATATTGTATCATGCATGTCTGAATTATTGTATTATATATAGAGGAAAATATACATACAAAGAGATATGTTTGAAATGTGGGCATGACAGGTACCATAAATCAAATAAAAATGGTAAATCGCATGGTCTTCCTCATAAGATATTGAGGCACATGCCTATAATCCCAAGGATTCAAAGGCTCTTTCGTTACAAATAATTGACTATGTTGAAGGGATGGCATGCTTCACACAGAAGTGAGTCGGAAGTTATGCGAATCCCAACAGATTCAATAGCCATGAAGAAAATAGAGAATACATGGCCAGAAAAATTTAAGGATGAAGTGCAAAGTCTACGACTCAGCATAGCAATGGTTGGTGTGAACCCATATTCCCTCCAAAACACCAACTATTTTGTTTGGCATGTAGTAGTGATCAATAACAATATCCCCCCATGGTTTTCCGTGAAGAATGAACATCTTATGTTGGCTATTATAGTCCCTGGTAGAAGACAAGTGAAGAATATGGATGTCTACCTACAACCATTGGTAGATGAATTGAAGGAATTATGGGAAGGGATACATGTACATACGATGTATCAAGATCCATCGCAACAAAGAGGAGTTTTACGTTGTATGGCATATGTGCTTACACCACACATGATTATCCGGGTTTAGGAGTTTGCTCTAGTAATTAACATGTTTATTGATTTGTTTATATATGTAACAATATTTATTTGTGTATTTAATTTTCCATGATTGGCATTCTATTCTTAAATGCTAATGTGTTATGTATACAATAATTTTGTGTTGAAATAATGTAACTACAAAGTGTATTCTTATTATTTTTTGATATATTATTCATTGGATCAATCCCCATTGTGGATTGATCATGTTGGCTACTTTAAAAGGACCAAATCCCCTTTTGCGGATTGGTCATATTGTAATTGTAAAAGGCAAAAGAAGAAGTCGGCCCCAGAATATATCAAAGAGGCCCCGAAACATAATAAAGGTGGTTATAACCACCCAGTTGGAGAAGTCGGTCCTGCCAGTGAAGAGACACTTCACACGTGCTAGTCTTGTATAAATAAGGAGGCTAGCGCCTCACTTAGACACACAACTCACTTGCTCATTTGTGAGACAAGTTTTGGAATTGCAGTTAAAAAAGAAGGAGAGAGAGTGGCGCATATTTGGGAGAGGATCTTATGTGTTAGTTTAAGAGATCTCTTGGCATTGTATTGACTATCTATAATAAGGAAGTTTTGTTGGGTTTTCCTCCCCTAGAGGGTTTCCCAGGATAAATGTTGTGTCTCTTGTGATTGTGTATTTCTCAGTGATCTTGTATTATGTTATTGTTATCTAATGAAATGCAAAGAACTATAATAATGGCTTAAACATTAACTGTTGATTAAGGTTGGTTGTCATTGATGTCAACCCTTGAAGAAAGACCTGTAGCACAAAGGTTTGGGTAATGGACCCAATAGTGTTTGATGTAAAGATGA